>WOXC01001762.1:0-236354 GCA_011680675.1 Gymnobelideus leadbeateri
TTCCTGGATCTGGAAACTTGAATTAATCTACATAATTATTGTAGAAAGTACCTTTTATTGTAATTTTCTTTCTTATCGAACATTTCCAGGTTAAAGAGACAGAGAAAAAACTGATAAATAGAAGAATGCCTAGTATGGATTTACGTGTGGGTGTATATGTACATATATCTGTGTAGACACTGGTGACCTGTAGTTCAGGGTGGGGAAGGAAGGAGGAAGACATTTTATAATGTAAGTAACAAAACAAGACTCAGGCCAGAGAGTTGCCATCAGCTAGAACCAGAGAGTATGGAGATGCCACCTAATAAGTTAGTACCTTGAGAAGCCTCATGTGACTGATTTCAAAATGGTGGCAGAGTCTGACAGATAATGGGTCAGAGGAAGTAAATATTCAGCCTCTTGGAAACTTTCCTAATGGCTTGTATAAGGCAGGTCGCTCCTTTGCAATCCACACTAATTAATATAGTGGAGTACATTATTAAGTATCAACATTGGCATCAGAAGACAAGTTTGTGAATAAGTCACACTCACCAGTCTAGCCTGGGTAGCTGGCTCTTGTACAACATGGGGAGCATAAATTATGTGTCAGGACAATTTTTCCCTCTTATTTGGCTGGGGTTAATCAAAGATACTCCGAGGTTCTCTGCTGCCAGCCCTGTTTGCACTTGAGATCAGAGGATTCCTTCTCTTAGCAGGGGACATCTCCCCTTTAGGTAGCACCATTCCTTCATGGCTACTCACCTGTGGGGAGGTAGAAAGTGCTGAACTTGGAGAAAGGAAATAACACACCTGGTATTTGTATTTCCCTCTCCTATCTTGATAGGGTTATCTTAAGAAAAGAATGAGAAAGGGCTTCCCAGGCCTTTAAAATGCTATGGAAATACCAACTCTGGCAAGTGCTATGTATCTAAGGCTCTCTCCTCCCAGAGGTTTAGTGAGATGGGGCACTTAGAGTAATCAGCTGGAGTTAGCAATACTCAGCCATATGAGGGAAGCTGAGAGACTTTAGCTTTAGGAGATGGTGTGAGGAAGAATAGGGCCTTGGAGAGTGGAGCCCAAAAGACCTAGAGAACTGACTGTAGGTTGTGAAAGCCAAAGAGATAGGCCTGGCAATGTGAGAATGTTGGATTGGCAAGCATGGCTACTCCTACCAGAATCCACCATTTTCTCAGCTTGTCCTGGATACAAGACCTTAGATTCCAGACTATCTGAACAATGACTGTGAAAGGAGCCATCTCTATCAGGAGCCACCTTGGCTTGTCATACTTTTAAGTGTATTTTCCTTTAAGCATTTTGTTTTCTCAGTGGTGGCTTGGGGCTTCAGAACTAAGTTTTCAGGCAACCAGTAGTTATGGTACCAGCAGGGACAAGATGATACTTTTCAAAAGTTAACTAGGCAAATATTTGCCGCTGAGGAATTTGTAGTTTCAAGGAAGACATCAAAATAGTGAGAGCCCTTAAAGGACTTACAGAACAGTGGACAAAGGGAAACTTTCAAGGAAGGGAAGGGAATGTTTAGAGCTTAGAACATGAAGAAGTTAGGGAGGTTTTTGAAGGACTGCCTTGAAAAGATTAGAAAATCTGATTATTTTAATATACCTGGGAGGAAGCAGGGGAGCAATGGGTTTTTGACACCAACCTAACAGGTCCAGAGTCACATGGAATAAAAGCCAAATACTGAGAGGGTCAGAGAGATGATTCCTATAATCCTAGTTGGGCAGAGGGGGAAGACACAGGTGAGATACAAAGGTGACTGTCAGGAATGATCTCCTGATTATTGACCTAGAGTTCAAATTTCTCAAAAGTCAAAACTCACAATCAGCTGATTGTCAAAGGTGAGATTAAGCAAGTCCATTTTCCAGGAACAGTTTATCTGTGGTGCTTTGCTTAGACCATAATTTGCATGAGTGTGTCAGCATTCTCTGGAGCCCTCCCCTCTCTTCCTTGAAATGAGTTGCCGCAGCACTATGGATGAATGGAAAAGCATTTATGTGCCAAGCATTGTGCTAAACCCTGAGGATACCAATAGAAAATGAAGACATTCCTTCACTTCAAGGTGTGAACCCCGCTATAGGAGCTGGGTGGCCAGGAGCAAGTATTGTGAACTGGAAAGTTTACTAGGATGGTAAGTGGGGCTATAATGGACAGTATATTGACCCACTCTTTCCAGAATAAATGGTTGATATGATTATGATTCCAGGACTAAAATGGTGTGAGGGGCAAAGGTAGTGGGTATTGAGCAGGAGCGCTATAAAGAAGATGGCAAGCATTAGAGTGAATCTCCAGCCAGGAACGAACCACATTTTCAAGAACTTGGTTTGTCCATATTAAAAAACTAAACTAAATTAAACTAAGTCAGAATTCTCTGAATTCTCTTATATTTTGAGAGAAGACTTGATAGTGACCTAATCATTTTCTTCAAGGATTTGAAGACCAGGATTTGAAGCAGGATTAGTTGTTGGGATTGGCTCCAGAGGCTCAAACAAGGAGCAATGCATGGAAATGTCATAGAATCAGATCTTAGCTTCATGAAAGGAAAACCTTCTCAACAAGTAGAGATTCTGCAAAAGTAGAATGGTTTGCTACCAGAGACAGTGGGTCCCTTCCTCTAAAGAGATACATTCAAGTGATGACCAAATGACTCCTTGGGAATTGCAATTCAGGAAGGCATTGGACTAGATAATACTAACAGTTACAACCAATATGAGGCATTATGGCACAGTGGCTGAAGTAGTGAGTATTGAATTAGAAGTACATGGGCTCAGATCCAACTCCAGATACTTATTAGCTCTGTGACCCCAGGTAATCAATATACCTTTTCTGGCCCTGTTTCTCTCATTTATGAAAAGGAGACTAGGCTCACTCACCTCTAAGGTCACTTAAAACCTTAAATTTATAATCCTATATAGATTTGTATGGTTTTCAAAGCAGTTTCTGTATATTCTCATTTGGTAATCACAATTGATCTGTGAGGAAGGCCCTACAGGCATGATTAGCCACATCTTACAGATGGGGAAAATAAGATTCAAAAGTCAGGTGACTATGATCATGAAACTTTTATCAGTGGCAGGAGTGGAACCCTGTTTTTAAATCCAAGTTCATTGCTCTATCTATCTATCTATCTAACACTCCAGGTTCAAAGTCCTTCCCAATTCTAAGATTCTGTGCTATGTCAACTGAGTTCTTTTATCAATAAACATTTATTAAGTGCCTACTCTATAAAGACACAAATGAAATCATCTTCCTCAAGGGTTTGCATTATCTTGAAGGTGTACAAGATACTAAATAAATTATTTTGGGGTGTGGGCACTATCAAATGGGGGGGCTAAGAAAAGAACTTTGAGATGGTATTTGACTGAGCTTTGAAGGGAGCAAGGGATACTGAAAGGGGAAGGTGCCCAGGCATTTAGAAGCATTTAACAAATGTTTGTTGATTGATTGATTGATTTATTCTTCCTCTTTGATATACTAACCTGGCCCAGCAGCCTCTCTAGTTTCCCTCCTCTCTTGATCACCGCCCTCCACCCCCATTCCCAGTTATTCAGTCCAGTCCCCAAATCCTTGGGTTTAATTTTACTGCTTTTATGTCTTTTGATTTGATTAATTAGGATACCTTTTCCACTTGAGGTTCTTCATTCAAATTCTCCATGGGTTTTTCCCAACTGTAGATGAATGTATCTCCCTCCTGATAAGTTGTTCCTAGAATGCAAAATAGCTTTCTTAAATGTTCTCTAGAGAAATGGGCTAGTACTGTGTCTTTGGATACATAGTCTCTTCCTAGGTGGAAGACAAAAGGAAAAAGCTTGGTTGAATCACCAAACTTCCAGAAAATAGGGAGTACAAAGAATATTATTCTAATTTTTCCCTTTCTCTAGGTACATCTTTAGGAATGTGGTGAAGAGTGTCCAATTAACCTTTAAGTCACCTTAATTTTTTTTTCTTTTTGGAGAGGGGAAGGTAGGGCAATTGGGGTTAAGTGACTTGCCCAAGGTCACACGGTTAGTTTTGTGTTAAGTGTCTGAGGCCAGATTTGAACTCAGGTCCTCCTGACGCCAGGGCTGGAGTCACCTTAATTCTTAATTAAAAGATGGCGATGTTCCAAAGTTAAGGATCCTACAGCGATGGATGGAAGACTCTGCTCTTGGTTTTTGCTGTTGTTTTAAGTCAATGGCATAAGTACAGGCTGAGAGAGATGTGATCAAAGTAATTTTCCTAAGACACAAGCGTAGTAGTCCTGTCACCTTGCCACCCCCCCCCCAATAATAGTAATAATTCCTAAAATTTCCATATTGCTTTAAGGTTTTCAAAGCACTTTATATACCTTATCCCATTTGATCATAACAACAGTCCAGATGGACACATGCTATTATTAGCCCCGCTCTACAGATGAGGAAGCTGAGACAGACAAAGGTAAATTTCTCAGGGTCACACAGTACTTGTGTAGTAAGTACATGATGCATGAATCAACTTCAGGTTTTCTTGACTCCAAGTCCAGCTCTCTATCCATGACAACATCTCGATGTCAGAATAATAAAATGATCAATTCCAGCAGCTCCTGAATACAAACAAGCTCAGAAGAAACCCTTTGGTTCCTAAGTCATCAAAGCTGGTGGCTTCCTCCTTCCCCGGTCTTCTTACAATTGCTTGCCTCCATATATTCTTCAGTTTCTTTTACATGACCTTCCATCCCCTAACTCCACACTTTTTCACTGGCTGTCCGTCATCTCTGGCATGCTCTCTCTCCTCATCTCCATCTCAGGGCTTCCTTCAAAACTCAGCTCAGATGCCATCTCTGCAAGAGGCCTTCCTCACTTTCCCAGACTGTTAGAGCCTTCCCCTGAGACAGCCTCCTATTCATATTGTCTACATCTGGCTTTCATGTAGTTATTTGCAATGTTGTCTCCCCTGTTGGATTAGAAATGTGACTTCTTGAGACTAGAGACCATGCTTCTGCCTGTCTTTGTACCCTTAGCTTTTAGCCTGGTACCTGACACATAGTGAAAAGGAAAAGGAGGAGGGGGAGGGAGAGGTGGGGGAGGAAGGGAGGAGGAGGACTAACATTTACACGGCACTAAGTACACTTTACAATTATTTCATTTGATCCTCACAACAATCCTGGGAGGTAAGTGCTCTTATTATCTTTATTTTACAGTTAAGAAAACTGACTTGCTCAGGACTACACAGCTGGTAGGTGTGTAAGGCCAGATTTGGACTCAGTTCTTTCTGACTTCTATCCATTATAGCCATCACTTGCCTCTGAGGGAGAGAATTTTAATGACTGAAGTGGGAGGGAAGCAGTTGGACCTAGTCAGGAAAGTATTCCTGTAGGAGCTAACACCTGAGTTTTGCTTTGAAGGCTGTCAGAGATTCTATAAAAGGGAATTGAGGAGAGAGTTCATCATAGACCTCAAAGACCACTGATGCCAAGACAGAGGATTATCGAGTGTCCGTTATAGTCAATAATTAACATGTCAGCTTGGCTGGACTAGACAGTGAGGGGAGGGGTGTATTATGACATGACTAGATAGGAAAAATAAATTATTGGAAAGCTTTAAAAATTGGGAGTTTGTAATCAAAATTGAGGCAATAGGGAACCACTGAAGATTTTTGAGTGGGGAGGGAATGGCACATCAGATGTTTTTTAAAAAAAATTTAGTCTTTTGTTTTATATCACCTACATTTCCCATGGCATCCCTCATCCTTTCCCAACCAAACAGCCAATTCTTTGTTACCTTGTTATAACAAAGAGAAAAAAAAGGGAAAGAAAAAACCCAGCTGAACAACACTAATGAACATTTTTTTTGAAAGGGCTATTAGCTATTATATTCAGTGTTCTATATTCCTAGTCCCTCACCTCTACAAAGACTTGGGACAAGAGCCCTCCCATGTGTATTCTTTGGGGCCAAGCTTGATTACAAATATTTTGCAGCTTTCCGTTTTGATTGTTTTGTTGCTGTTCTTTCCATGTGTGGTGTGGTAATTGTTGCATATCGTGTTTCCTCCTACTCCACCTTACACCAGTTCAGGTTTTCCCAGCCTTCTCTGTATTCATAATAGTCCTTGTTCTCATAGCACCATCTTATTCCATAAATGCTTTTTTGTGGTCAAGACATAATAAGCACAATGTGATCCGTATTCCCTGTACCTTCTAGTTCTCCCCCCATTTGTGGATTTTGTCTATGGCCAACAATCAATGAATCTTTGTTCAACTGGGTTTCTGCCTCTACTCTGCCATCTTGGCTCCTTCCTGTGAGTTACCATTTATAATAAAAATACATAAGGTGATATATAAACGTAAGCTATTTCCATTCTACCATGTCACCTCTCACTATATACAGGCTGTTCCCAAAGTCTTAGTGCAGTTTTAAGCTTTAATATCTTAAAGCTAAAGGGGACTATTAAAGTAAAAACTGCACTAGACTTTTGGGACACCCTGTATTCTGTAACCAAGGAAATCAGTTCCATCGGCTTTTGCCCAAGTTTATACAATGGTGGTAAGCTTTGGGATTCCAAAGTCTTTTCAAGATGAGCAGAAGCTCTGTTTTTAATTCTTATAGGCACCCAGACCACCATTAACAATGTGGTAGGACCATTATTATCAAATCCTATGGGTGGCAAATTATTATGGGACTTACAGCAAAGTCTGGTATTGGGGCAATTTATTGAGCTAAATAGTTGTGGAAGTTTGAAAAAGTCACTTCACTTTCTTGCACCTCATTTATAAGATGATTGATTATACTTGAAGAGTTCCTTTCATGTGCTTTCCAGTCCTGTCAGCTCCTCTGAGATGGAAAGTTTTGGAGTGGGTGCTAAGAGGAGGATAGGCTCTTGTTGGCCCCATAATTCCATTGCCCCAGCCCAGAATGAGCCAACAACCATATTTCCCATGATAGCATGACAATGCACTGCTTAACCAAATGACTGAAAATGCTTGGTATGGGGGTTGAGCAAGGAGAAGAGAGATTAATTAAAGGTCTTAAGTTACCAGGGCATCTCTTCCAACCAAGAATTTATAGCTCCTTTCAAATGATTGGGTTAATGTAGTGAGAATGGAAAAATCAGATTGCTCCCAGTTTGGTGCTTGGGAATTAATGTGATGTGAATCGATGAAGAATGCCAGTATGTGTGCTTGAAGTCAATTAGAAAGACCACAGCATCAAGGACATTCTTGGGTTTGGGTTTCCTGCCAGATAATCTTGCCCCCCTCTGTGTTAAACCTGGCATCCCTCTATTTCTCACTCCTTTTCTGATTCTTCTCACTCTACCTTTCATGGATTAGGTAATGTTATAGGCCTTGGGTCCTTAGTGGAGGTTGATACTTGAAGTTCAAATAAACAGTCTTTGTTTTTGATTTTTAAAAAAAAATAATCCAGTGTTGCAGGTTAACTTGTATAAAAAGCCCTTTTTGGAAAGTGAGGGGCCTGTGCTTCTAATCCTGACTATATCATAAGTATATAAGCAATTCCATGTCTCTATTCTTCAGTTTCTTCAGCTGTAAAGTCAAAAGGTAGTGGTAGATAATGTCTTGTGTTTTTGATGACTGACATTTGTACTTCAATGGATCTGTTATCATGGTACTTCCTCAAGTGGGACAGACTGGATTCCATCAATGCCTTTTCATTTCATCCAGCTCTTTTCTATGTTCTCCCCGTAATTCCCCCACTCCATCAGAAGTCCAGTCAACTTAATTGTGAGACTTCCTTTAGATCTCTCAATATTGTGCAGATCTCTGTGGAGCACTTTTTTGTTGGTAATAGGTTTCAGTCCATTCATACACACCAGGTACCTTTCTATCTTTCATTCTTGAGATGACTTGAAAATCTATTTTCTTAAAGACTCTATAGCATTCCATTTTCTGAAGCCACCCAACACCTCTGAAAGATTGTTGATAATAAAGATTGGCTGTTATTTCTACTTCTTTTCTTTGGAGGCAATCGGGGTTAAACCCAGGATCGTACAGCTAGTAAGTGTGAGACTGGATTTGAACTCAGGTCCTCCTGACTCCAGGGCTGGTGTTCTTTCCACTGTGCCACTAGCTACTCAAAGATGAGCTATCATTTCAAAGATTTCTGGCGAATCTTTGGGGTAAGATCAAGAATCCCCAAAGCAATTCTTTAGGACAGGGCTACTTTAACTTTTCCCACTAGCAACCCCTTCTCAGTTTCTAGCAGTGTTGGCGTGGCCAGAGTGCAAAGTGCATGTGCTTCATGTTCAGAACCAAGGCTGCAATGAAGCTGCCCAATGTAACATAGGCAAGCACTGCCAGAAACACCTCAGATCTGATTTTGAATTAATTTTTGGTCATTGAGTGTTCAGAAACCTTTTACTGTTGCCAAATTTTTTGCCACCCCATAAGGAGTCACAACCCAGTTTAAGAAGCCTTGCTTTTGGAGTGGCTAGGTGGCACAGTGAATATAGCACTGGCCCTGGAGGAGGACCTGAGTTCAAATCTGGCCCCAGACACTTAACACTTACTAGCCGTGTGACCTTGGGCAAGTCACTTAACCCCAATTATCCCTCCAAAAAAAAAATAAAGCAAAAAAAAAAAGAAGAAGCCTTGCTTCAGGACATTCTTTGTTCTCTACTTTGCACTGTAGTTATTTAGGAATATGCTACATCCCCATACTAGAGAGTAAATTCTGTGAAAACAGAGTCCTTTAGGAGCAGCTAGATGGAGCAGTATATAGAGTGTCAAATCTGAGTCCAGCCTCAGACATTTTTTAGCTATGTGACTCTGGATAGGTCACTTTACATCTGTTTGCTTGAGTTTCCTTATCTGTAATATGGGGATAATTATAACACCTATCTCCCAGGGCTGTGGTGAGGATCAAATGAAATTATAAAGTGCTTAGAACAGTGCCTAGCACATAGGAGGTGCTTGTGTGTGTGTGTGTGTGTGTGTGTGTGTGTGTGTGTGTGTGTGTGTGTGTGTGTATGGCTTGTCCTTCATTCTCAAAGAGGACCATGACATCAGGAAAATGATACCAAGACTTGCAAGGGAGTTGGATTTAAGTGAAGTAGAGCTATGCAAAGTCACCTGCCTCACTTTCTCCTCCCGAGCCATCTGGATCCAGTGGCCAGATATAGATCAGCATAGCTGAAGATGATCCAGGATACAATCCATAGTAAGTACTATATAAATGTTAGCTATTATAACTATTTTAGTTCAACTTTATTATACCTTCCTAGCAGAAAGCTCTACATATAGGAGGCATTTTATAAATACTTGTCGAATTTATTGGAAGCATCAATTTGACATTTTTTTTTTGGCTGATCACTTTCCTTGGCGTTAAAACCAAGAACCCTCCATTTCAATCTCAGTGAAATCAGGTTAGAGTGACCAAGAGCAGACTTGAACAAGCCAGTAAGCTACAGAGGAGAAGCTTGAGAACTCTACCAGTGTGGCTCTGTCAATGGAGGGGTCAATTTTTGGTGCTCAGAACTTATAATTCCCCACACTGATGCAGACTGGCAAATCATATTTAATTTATAATCTTAGGGATTTTGCTGGGGGCAACCGAGAAGTTAGATGACTTGTTGCAGTCTCAGAGATAGTGTCAGAGGAATGACTTGAATTTGGTTCCATAACTGGCTTTCTAGCTAGAGCACCATGCTACCTCTTGGTGAGAGAAGAAATAAATGTCGGGGTATTTCCAAACCACTCAACTTACCTATGAGGAAGGCAAGTTCCTACTTACAGGAAGAAAAATGGGAGGTTCTCAGAATATTTCCCTTCATTTGGAAAAGGTGGTGGTAAGGAAAGATCACTAGCCTAGAAATCAAGACATTTGTGTTCTAGGATTGTATCTATCACTACTAAGCTGTGTGGTCTTGGAGCAGAAAGCAATTTGGGGGGGGAAGCATGACTTTGCTTTGGGGCACTGAATGTAGAGGGCACCCAATTTAGAGGGTTATGATGGCACTTGCGGTCCTTTAGCACCATAGAGACGTGAGCTTAGAATCTCCTTAGGTTCATTAGTCAAAAAAGAAGGCTACAGAAGGGCTGAAGTATGCTCTGCCTCCAGTAGCATCCTTGCATTTAATGTTCCAAGAATTTCTATTCTATCTGGTGCAAAAATTCTATATTAGAGCTCTGCCTTGGATAAATCACTCTTCTCTTGTTTCCTAATCTATAAAATGAGGGATTCCTTTGCAGTTCTAACATTCTACAGTGAATATCACATCCACATAAATATGTATAGATGATATATATGTGGCCCTAGGTCCCACAAGGAGTTAATGGCAGAGAACTAGAAACTGGGTTTCCTGACATCTAACTCACTGGTTTTTTTTTTCCATACCCCAAGTTTTTATCCTTATTCTTTGGACTTATTTCAGAAAACAACTATTTATTTTTAGGTCTGGCTAATATTCAACTAAAAATAAGGATTTTTATTTGAAACATTTTGGTTTAAATGGAAAGCTGCATTTTGACAGGATACTCATTAAGCATAAAATAACACATTGTTTATTACTTCTAGTCTCTTAATTCACAGAAAGATATCAAAAATAATCAAATAATGTCAAATTCCTCCAATTCTTAGAGACCTTTGACACATCTTCAAGTTCACTCATCTTTCTCCATTTTTCCTATCTGATATGGTCAAGACAGTAGAGGCAGACTATTTTGTTTAGCCAAGGCTCTATTGGAATATATAGCATATGACTTTGTCTTTGCCTTCAAATATTTTATACTCAAGTTGCTGAGATAAGATATTAATCTTGAAACAGCATAAAAATACAAGAGACTGCATAATTATGTTCTAAATTGTATGGTACTGCAATGAATCAGTGGAAGGAGATATTGGTAAGGGCAGAAGCATAATTTAAGGTCAATAATCCTGGGCCTCAAGCCCTGACTCTGACATTTTTGTTGTTGTTTAGTCATTTTTTCAGTCATATCAGATTCTTCATGACCCACTTGGAATTTTCTTGGCAAAGATACTGCAGTGATCTGCTGTTTTCTTCTCTGGCTCATTTTACAGATGAGGAAACTGAGACAAACACAATTAAGTGATTTGCCCAGGGTCACACAGCTAATAAGTATCTAAGGTTGCATTTGAATTCTGGTCTTTTGATTTCAGGCGTGGCAATCTAGCCATATTGGGCAAGTCACATCTTCCCTCTTGTCCTGTTTCCCTTTCCTATTCTGACAATTTTGCAAAAATAAAAACAAATATGAGACCTGCGTGTCAGAGAACACTGAGGAAGCTGCCCATGGAAAAAAGGCTATCAAGTTAAAGATGGTTATAGCAATGTGTTTCCCTGAATCTAGTTTGCGTATGATTGACAAGAGGCCTTTGGAATGCCAGTTGGGAAACACTGGCTCCCAGAACTGTCTTGTGACTTTGGGACAAATATACATTGATTGGTTATGCCTAAGCAAGTGAAAAATAAAGATTTTGTTCACCGCCATGACTTAGAATTAAAAGAACCTGCTTGTTCTAGGAAAAGTGTTTAAGAAAAGATTCCAGAACTGATTAGAGACATCTTGCACACACCACATTGCCCAAGTTCGGTCGTCACTGTTATTTCTCTCCCACTGAAGCTTTTGGATTTTTGACTCTTGGTTTCTGGGCTTTGATAGGAGAGTTAGGGTTAGAGTCAGAGTTGGAATGGGAGGGTTAAGGTTAGTGTTAGAGTCAGAGGTTAGTTAGAATTTAGGGTTAGAGTAGAAGGCTTAGGGCTTTAGTGTTGAGTTGGAGTCGGAGGTGTGAGCATTTAGGGTTAGGGTTACGGTTAGATTCAGCTCAGGCTTTAGCTTTAGGTCTGGAGTCGGAGGCATTTAGACTTAGACTTCTGGTTCAAGTAAGAGGCATATTGGGTTGGTTTAGAGTCGGAGGGTTACAGTTGGAGGTGGAATTTTAGGGTTAGGGTCCCGCATTTTGGGTTAGGGTTAGGGTTTACTGTTTACTCACCTTGACCTGGGCTTCCATCTCACTTCTTGGACATCTACTGTCGCCCGTCTGCTTTTATCTCCCCCACTTCTAATTCCCCTTTATGTGCTGTGTTCCCCTCCCCCATTAGAATGTAAGCTCTCTGAAGGTAGGGGCTGCTTACCGGCTGTACAATGCATCTACCATTCTACACCTGGGGTTTCACTTTCTTTGTGCCTCAGTCTCAGCAAGTGAAGCTTGTACTTTCTTCCACTGGGCCACCTCACTGCCTAGCGTACTCCGAGCCACCTGTTCTTCCTGATACAGGTCACTTGTGGACCTTTCCCAGGTCTTTACTGCCTTCATCTCATTGCAAATCACACTGGTAGCACAGTATAAGCAATATCCTTCATTCAGAGGAAACTAGTGACACAGACTTTTGAACTTCTTGCATTAATAGAGAACTAATTCACCTTACAGAACCCAATGCCCTAAATGCCCCAGGCTTGTTCAGGTCACTTACCATGTGTTTGAAAGAGGGGTGGGCTATAGCAGCAACGCCTTAAGAAAGCAGCAAAGGTTTAAAAGCAGATCAAATAAGCCTATGAGTAGGGAGAGAGGAAAGAAAGACTCTGGAGTTATAAAAGTGAAATCAGAATAAAGTAATTCATTAGCCTTAGGGGTTTTAGTGAGGAAAGTGCTTTGAAGTACTATTTAAGCATGTAATTGTCATTAAAATTTTTGAGCTAATAGAGCACCTGCCCTGGAGACCAGAGGACTTAAGTTCAAATTCAACCTTGAACACTTACCCAGGCAAGTAACCTTGGGCAAGTCACTTAACCCCAATTGCCCCTACGAAATGCAAAAAAAAAAAAAAATTTTGAGCTAGGAGAGCGGAAGTTTGAAACATCTTTAGGTTACTCACCAGATATGTGACCTTGGGTAAGTCATTTAACTTCTTTGTCTCAGCTTCCTTATTTGTAGGTCGTGACCACTTAGGGTTAGGGTTGATTTTTTAGATTCAGGGGAACAGGCATTTAGCTTTAGCGATGGAGTCAAAGGGTAAGGGTTGGTTGAAGTCGGAGGCATTTAGAGTTAGGGTTAGAAATGAGAAATTTGAAAATTGAACTTGATTATCTCCAAGTCTGCTTTCAACTGTAATCAGAGGAGTTCTGGTAATGTTTAACAATAGGTCGGGGTAGAGTGGCTGAAGGATGCACGAATCACTTTTACGTTTAACATGCAGTGTCCACATTTTCTCTATCACTCTCTTAAGTCTAGATAATCAATGAAACAAGAAATCAAGTCCGGATCTGCAATATTTTGCAAATGTGAAAGGCATCAAGGTTCACACTGAAATTTTATCAATCAGCTTTGCAGAAGCCTGCTGGAGCTGGGGCCAGCATATTCCCGCTTCTAACATTCTTTAAATTAAAGAAAGATGTGTTGGGATCTGATCTTTTAAATGAGAAACACCATGGAGGCACAATTTGGCATTCGAAAACACTACCTTTTAGCTTTGTGGCTTTCTAACACTAAATCACAAGTATCTATGTTTTCTAGAGCCTGACTTTTTTTTTCCTTTTCCTATCTGGAAAGTTCCAAAGTAATTCCAGAACTTGCAGCTCTGGCTTTTGTCCCACTTTTTTCATCACTCTAGATGCTGTGTTACAGGGGTCACGAAAACAAATCTAGCTAGATGTTACAACCAACTTTGATGGTAAAGGAAGCTATGACCACCTAAGTAACTGAAATCTGCAGGTACATTGCATTTGGTGAGTCCTTCAGCTCCCATGGGTTTAACTAACATCTTTATGCAGTGACTCAGATCTACAGGCAGTCCAGATCTCTGCTCACCTCCAGTTGCATAAACACCACTTGCCTACTAGGCATTTCAAAACAGATTATTTCATAATCATGTCAAACTCAATATATCTAAAATTGAACTTTTTTCTCTTTTCCCCAAAACTTAGCTTTCTTTTGACCTTTCCTATTTCTGTGGGGGTGGGAGGTGGGGTCTGGGGAGGGAGGAGACCACCATCCCACTAGGCACTAATTTCACAATATCAGCATTATCTTCCACTCCTCACTTTCCTTCACCTCTAGCCAATCAGTTGCCAGATCTTATAATTTCTGCTGCCACAATGTTTCTCACATACAACTCTTTCTTTCCACTTACACAACCACTCCCTTGCTGTTGTTCAGTCACTTCTGATGCTTCTTGACCCTATTTTGGGGTTTTGTTGGCAAAGATACTGGAGTGATTTGCCATTTCCTTCTCCAGCTCATTTTACAGATAAGGAAACTGTGGCAAACAAGGTTAAGTGACTTGCCCATGGTCTCACAGTTAGGAAGTCTTTGAGACTGGATTGGAACTCAAATGAACATAAGTCTTCCAGATTCCGAGCCTAGTGCTACCTAGCTCCCTCACCACTCTCACCTGGACTTTTGAATTAAGTTTAGAATTGATCTCCCTGCCTCAAATCTCTCTGTTCCAATCCATCCTCCATTTTCCTAAAGCTGTGTCATACCCCTGTTCAAAAAAAGTCACAAACACAATGAAAACTCTTCAATGGCTCCCTATTGTCTTGAGCATAAAATATACAATCTTCAATCATCTTTTAACAGCTCTCACAACCTGATCCCTACTTAACATTACAACTTTGTTATACATGACTCCCAGCCACACCAACCTTCTTGTTCCTTGCATACAACACTTCTCCCATCTCTAAACCTTTGTACTGTCTCCTATGCCCCACTTACTTCTGCTGCATAAAAGGTTCAGTTCAAGCACCGAACCTTCTACAGGAATCCCTGGTTTCCTTGAGGGGCTACTAGTGCCCTCTCCTGTTCAAATGACCTTGCATTTATTTTTGTAAGAAGAAAAAAACCCAAACACACATATATACACATACATAATGAGGTACAGTTCAAGGAACTCCCTAGAACTCTGATTGAATCTTCCCATTTGATGAGGCATTTGCCTGAGGCCATAAGTTTTCATTATAGCTACACCCAAATCTCTTACTAGCCTAGCCCTCCTTTGTGCAGATACTTCCCACCCTCGATCCTCCCAAAATATCTATACACCCTTAAACTAGCCAAGCCCTCCATGGTCTCATCTCCAGGTAGCCTTTAGCTACTTCCCACCCTTAATCTCTAGAGTCTTGATCTCATTAACTCCTCTTGAAGACCCTCCCCAAACTCTTCCTCTAGACCACCCCTAGATTCCTCCCACAACCTTTCTGTATATAAGATCCATCTTGCCTCCATGAGTGGGAGAAGGCTGGAGAATTTTCTATGTCAGATCTCTATGTCAGATGATTCTGGCCTGCTTGTCTAATACAAGTGTCACAGATACTGAGGTTCTTTAAGAGTGTACTCATTGGGGCGGCTAGGTGGCGCAGTGAATAGAGCGCCTGCCCTAGAGTCAGAAGGACCTGAGTTTGGAGCCGGCCTCCTACACTTAATCCACACAAACAAAAACCTAGCCGTGTAACCTTGGGCAAGTTACTTAACCCCAATTGCCCTAAAGGGGGACGGCTAGGTGGCGCAGTGAGTAAGAGCGCCGGTCTCGGAGTTGGGATGACCCGAGATCAGATCCGGCCTCAGAAAATGAGCACCCACACATAAATAATGACTAGCCGTGTAACCTTGAGCAAGTTACTTAACCCCAATTGCTTAAAAAAAAAAAAAGTCTACCCATTATGGCAAACCTTTAATAAACTTTGCTTTACTTTGGCTGAGAGAAGACTTGAGTTGAATTCATTCAGCAGGACCTGGCATATTGGTATTTTGGGGTCTCAAGCACCCCCTCTCCCTATACTTCAACATTTTATAGTTCCTGGACCTCAACATACATATACACATATATATGAAAGATGTTGTCTTCTCTCACAGAATGTAAGTTCCTTGAAGGCGGGAACAATTTCATTTTTCTCTTTGTATCCCTATGACCTAGCATAGGTCAGAGCTTAATAATTGCTTACTGGCTGATTTTGCCAATTTGTTCAGTTTTGCTCTCCATTCTATCAGAGGAAATAAGTAGCTAAAAGAACTGATTTCAGTTTTAATCTCCATTTATTTTCTTCTGCCTAACTTATGGGGGAGTTGTAAATGGCATTTAAGGCTTGCTGTAATCTGGCTGATCAGACCCTTGTATGTAGAACTTGAATATGAATGTAACAGGTTGCATTGGTTTTTTTTTTTTTTTTTGGCTTTTTGGAGGGCAATTGGGGTTAAGTAACTTGCCCAAGGTCACATGCTAGGTTTTTGTTTGTGTGTGTTAAGTGTCTGAGGCCAGATCCAAACTCAGGTCTTTCTGACTCCAGGGCAGCGCTCCACTGTGCCACCTAATTTTGTAAAACAAGCTAGCTGGAACCAGTTAATTTTTTAAAGCATACTTGTTAACATGGAGAAAGCATATATTTAGGGACAAAAGTAAACTATTCAGTCAGAGTAACTCCAATTTTTGTAACCCCTAGAATGGAGATGGGGAACCTTCAGCCTCAAAGCCACAGGTAGCCCTCTATGTCCTCAAGTGTGGCCCTTTGACTTAGATTTAACTTCATAGAACAAATCCCCTTAATAAAGGAATTTGTTCTGTAAAACTTGGACTTTGTCAAAAGGCCACACCCAAGAACCTAGAAGGCCACATGTGGCCTTGAGGCTGCAGGCTCCCCACCCCTGCCTTAGACATATGTCATCTCATTTGACCAACCCAACAAATCTTTGAGCTGGGTTAGATAGGCACTATTTTCATTTTATAGATGAAGAAACATCAGTTTAGGGAGTTAAAGTAAATTGATAGAGGTCACTGAGTTAGTAAGTGAAGGAGACCAGACCCAAATCTAGGTCTCTTGACCTTAAGTCCATTGTACATGGGGCCACAAGGGCTGTGAATGCAGTACCTTGTTTCTTCACCCTATTCCTTCCATCTCTTGACTAGCTTGCTGCTTATTAACTCCTCCACTGAGGTTGAGACAGAAAGGTGACAGTGACCCTTGTAAAGCTGCCTTCTTGGTCCCCTAGTAGTACAGGCAACAAAAGAATTGGCAGTATTGATGAGGTATGGGTTCTGGGAGTCCCCTCTAGCTCTCAAGTCCTTGGGAACCTCCCTTGGACTCTTGATTAAATCATCCCATTTGAAGAGCCATTTACATGAGGCAATAAACCTTACCTTATGGCAGAGCCCTAGACTGTTACTAGACTTCCCACCCTTGAACTGGCCTAGCCCACCATTGTCTGTAGCCTCCAGCTACTTCCCACCCTTAATCACTCATTGACCTCTTTAACTCCTGCTGAAGACCCTCCCCAAACTCCTCCTCTAGACCACCCCTAGATTCCTCTCACAACCTTCTGTATATAAGACCCCATCTCACAACATGTGGGTGAGAACACCATAGAATATTGAGAGCTCCATAGAATAGTGAGAGTGCCATAAAATGCCTTTGCACAGACATACTCTGTGTCTAATGCAAGCTTTAAATAAATTTTACTTTTCTTTGGCTGAGAAGACTCCAGTCGAATTCATTTGGCGGGACCCAGCGTGTTGATATTTTGGGATCTCCAGGGCAACCCTAACCCTCTTAGTGGATACCCTCTTCAGTATCAGGAGAGGGCTTTGAGATCTTACACATTAAAGAGAATCAAGGTGACCAGGGAAGTCTAAGGCTCAGTGACATAATAAGATTCAGAATGAGATCCTCTCTTTAAAAGAACATAACTGCAACAAAAAATTATGGTGGGTACTTCAGCATGAGTTCATTCAAGGGGTATGTTGCTTCCTTTCAAGACAGAATGGAAGCTGAGGAAATCAGACAATATATGCAGAGTTTTCATCCACGGGAAGAACCATGGAATATAACTGGAGATTCCTGAGGTTTCCTGCCAGTCCTTCATTACCTCAAGACCCCAAATCATTAATTTAATTTCTCTGAACCGCATTCCTTCCTCTGTAAAAGGAGAAGAACCACAACTGCCAACTTCCTTTCCTTTGCCTCCCTTTCCCCAATCCAGGAGAGCTTGGTGCTAATTGTCTTAAGTGATCCAGGCCTTCAAATCTCCACAACAATCTGAATACTTAAACACTAACTTTGGCAAACTGTCAGTGGTGGTAAACTGTTCTATAGAGACCAGATTAGGTCTGAAGAAAGCCTCTAGAAGTGCAGGTGTCAGGGAGGTGACACCCACTCTTTTAGATACATGGTACAGGGTCCCTCTAGAAAACCCTGCACACTCCTTACTCTACTCCTGGCCCTGCCATGGCACCAGCTTGGCCTCTCATCAATTTAGTTCTAAACAGAGGGGAGGGAGTGCAGTTCAGTGGAAAGCCTGCTGCTTGATTTGGAGTCTGAGAACCTGAAGGCAATCATTTTACCTAGCCAAGTGTGGCTTTCTAGGTTCTTGGGTGCAGCCTTTTGCCCCAGTTCAACTTTTACAGAACAAATTCTTTTATTAAGAGGATTTGTTCCCGCCCTGGAGTCAGAAGGACCTGAGTTCGGAGCCGGCCTCAGACACTTAACCCACACAAACAAAAACCTAGCCGTGTAACCTTGGGCAAGTTACTTAACCCCAATTGCCCTAAAAGGGGCGGCTAGGTGGCGCAGTGAGTAAGAGCGCCGGTCTCGGAGTTGGGATGACCCGAGATCAAATCCGGCCTCAGAAAATGAGCACCCACACACAAATAATGACTAGCCGTGTAACCTTGAGCAAGTTACCTAACCCCAATTGCTTTAAAAAAAAAAAAGAGGATTTGTTCTGAGAAGTTTGAATTCAGTGAAAGGGATGAACTTGAGGACCTAGAGGGCCACATGTGGTCCTGAGGCCACAGCTATCTGGACTGAATAGTCTCTAAAACCATGATCTTATGAAGGAAGAGGGAGAAGGCAATAATAGTAGTTAGAATTAATATAACACTTTAAAGTTTGCAAAGCACCTTACATGTTACCCCCTAACAGCCTTGTGAAATAGATGCTATTTTTTTTTTACCCCATTTTACAAATATGGAAACTAAGCCTAAGAGGGGGTAAATTACTTCTCCAGGGTCATACAGCTAGCAAGTGCCTGAGGAAGGTTTCAAACTCAGGAATTTCTGTCTCCAAGTCTAGTACTTGGAATAGAGCAGGGATTCTTAACCTTGGACCCTTCTGTTACTCTGATAAAACCTATGTATCCTAGACTGGACTCCTCTCAGCAATGCAAGATTATAAGATAACTCTAAAAGACTCATGATGGGAAGAGAGATATCCCACATCCAGAGAAAAAGCTGCAGTGTCTGAATGCAGACTGAAGCAGTCTACTTGTTCTCTCTTTTTTGTTTTGTTTTGTTTCCTCTTTCTCATTGTTCACTCCATTGGTTATGACTGATGTTTAATGTGAAAGTATTTGTAGATCCTATATTTGATTGCATGCCACCATGGTGAGGGGAGGGGGAAGGAGAGGGAAGGGGAGAAAATTTGAAACTCAAGGGATTGTGGAACTGAATGTTGTAAACTAAAAGTAAGTAAATTTTTAAAAATAAGTGAGGAAAAAAAAACTCCTATGTATGCCTTCTCAGAACAAAGCTTTTACATGCATAAAATAAAATACATAGGGTTAAAAAAGGAAGCCAAATATAAAAACAAAGATGTGCTTTTTTTCTCTCTCCCTGTTCACAAATTCCTTGAATCCCTAGAGTAGAGTATGTTGGAAAGGATTGGGCTGCCTGGCCCTCTTCCCTATTATGTCCAGCTTTGATTCCAGTGATTAGGGGGTCAATATTAGAGGAGGTCTCAAGGGTAATATGAGACTTCTGGGCCTATCCTGGGGCAAATTAAAACCCTAGGCTTGGCTCTAGAAACCATTCTGCTCTTCCTCAAAAATTATCTGAAAAAATAGATGTCAGTCCCTCCTCTTGGACCAGAATCCAGCCTGGTACTGAACCAACTTCTGGAGACCCAACTAGTTACTAGGGACAAAATTGTAACTAAGAAGTGCCCTAGTTATATTATAGTCAGGGACAGTGCAGGAAGGAGTTTAAAATGGACCAGTTAGGAGGAGCTAATTGCATTAAAGTCATCTGGCCCTAGCTCCAAGAAACATTGAGCAGAGACAAAGATCTCAGGGCTAGAACCGAGGTGATTGATCATTTAAAGCGGGGAGCCACCTGTCTCCTTTTTAACCTCATTCACTGGTTAATGTGTTACCAGAAAAAAAAATCTGTCTGATAAAGCTTCCCCTTACCTCTGCTTTTTCAAAATTTCATGGACTTTAGAACTTTGAGTGATTTTTTAAAAAAGTATACATGTGAAAAAGGAAAAAAAAACCAGTCACGTCACAGGTGGTAAACAGTATAAAAATAATTTTATTTACTACTGTAAATAAAGTAGTGCAAAGAAGAGTAGACTGGACCCACAATATTGCATTACTGATTTAATTATTCTAGCACACACACACACACACACACACAGAGAGGCACACATACTCTTCCTCTTTCATATACACCCATGTGCACAAGCACACACACACACACACACACACACAGAGGCACACATACTCTTCCTCTTTCATATACACCCATGTGCACAAGCACACACACACACACACACACACACACACCATGGCATACCTCTCTCAAAACCCGAGAACCAGGCACAGGGGACTAGGAGCTAAAGGATTGTTTTCTGCATATTCCATTGGCCTACTTCTATTCTAATGGGTAATTCGTGGTGAAGACTACTCTTAAATACTAATCATTTTCTAAATGGCATCTGAAGGTTTACAATTGTGAAGAAACCATATCTGGCAATATCATTAAAGCATTTTAAGCACTATGATCCTAGAAAAATTTAAGGAGAAAAATGTAAACCAATTTACAATGACATTTCCTTTTCTGTGTTTCACTCTGACTCTGACTTAACTCTAATTAAGGCGCCTTTTGGTTTCCTTTAGGCATGGCAAGACAAAGGAATTTGGTCTGTGTTTCCAGAAGCAGCCGGGCTGTGGAAAGGACTGTTTTCTCCCAAATGCTATGGATCAAAACATTATGAACCCTACTTAGGGTCCACATTTGCCTATTTTTCAATAAAGAAAAATTCTAAAAGGACCGAACAACACTGATGGGAGCCTTGTTAGAACATTGCTTGAAGTAAATTTAGACAGAGCACAGGTAAATGATGTCCCCTGAAATATAGCAATACCATAGTGTAAGTCCAATGGCCCATAACCCTGTAGACCATAACAGGGCATCAGCCATGTCCCTAATACTAGTATAGGAAGAGGGTTCCACTGTAGTTGCCTGATGCCTGGGAAAAGCTCTATCGGCTCTGGACACTTCCTTATAACTTAAATATCCATATCCATATGTCTATATTTAATATATATTTATATTTATTTGCATAAATATAAGGATCATATAGATATAGATATTTACTCAAGTACAATATCAACTTCTAGTAGTCAAAACACGTTAAAAGGTTTAGCATTATAGTTCCCTGGCTGCAGCATTCCTAATGTCTGCTATCAAATACCCATGGTCCAAAGGCTCCATCTCTCATCTAGGGAAACATGGAGAGTCAGCAATTCACCCTCGCTGCTCTAAATTATTTGCAGGAATGGCCTCTTCTTGTTCCAAGGAGCCAACAGCTGGATTTGCAATGGAAGTGGCAATTTCTGAAGAGAGCCGTGAAACAGATGCCGCAGGACCACTGGCTGTAAAGAGACATACAGACAGACACAAACACACATACATGCAAAAATAAAAAATGCTGAGTATCTGAAACAACAGGTAGGAAAAAAATGCATGAGTTTAGGAAAAGCAAAAGGACACTAGACTTGGGTCCCAGTTCTAATGGCTTTCTGTAGGGCTTGAGACAAATCACTTAAACACCTTTGACCCTTCACCTCTAAGATGGTGCAGGGGTGAGGTCAGTCCCCTTGGTGATCACGAGAGCTCTGCTGGCTGAGCTGGGAGTTGTCTTTGTCCTCCCTCAAATGCCATGTTTGTTCCTCCTGAAGCTGTCCTCTTGAGTAGAAAGAGTCTACATTACAAAAGGGACGGTGCTAGATTTGGAGTCTGAAGACCTAGATTTGAATCCCTAGGGTGAGTTATTTCACTTCTCTGGAAGTTTATTTAATTATAGTAAAAAGAGGGCTGGAGTCCCTTTCAGCACTAGAAAAAAAAATGATCCTAAAGAATGCTATGCTTTAGCCAAAAGCATGTGGATAAATTCCCTTGGGGTCTTCAAAAGCCTCCTTCAAGTTCAAAAACCCCTGGAAGGAGTAATAGAGTTAACACTTTAGCAGGCTATTACATCAGTAAGATAAAGAAGCAGGCCCTGTTGGGATGGTATGGGCACATGGTCAGAGGCAAGGGCCCCCAAGAACCAGGAGAGGGGCTAGAGGCAGAAATATTCACAATACAAATTTGTCTACTGAACAATTTTGCTTTGAGTTGATAGCAGTCTAGTAAGGAAATCTCATCCTATCTGTTCAGAGCACAAAACTAGGAAAGAACCTTCTTTCTTATGCAACTGCATAGGTCAGGGCTTTCCCAAGAAATTACAGAATCACTGGCCTTGGAGTCCCTAATTTGTAAGGATGCTCTATGGAAAGGAAACATTTATTAAACATATTATTACAACATTTATTAAATACCTACTGTGTGCAGAACACAATGTGAAATGTTGTGGAGGAGGAAAAGGAAAAGAAAGCCTGCTCAAGAGTATGATTTGCAGGCCTGTGACTCACTTTTATATAGTCTTTTATGGCAAGGCACTTTACATACATGATTTGATTGGATTCTGGCAATGCTTCTGTGAAGTAGGCCATACAAGCCTACAGAGGCTCAATGAGGAGTCTAGACAACTTGCTTAAGGTCACACACAGCTAATAAACGTCACTGCTCCTTGGCCTGAGTCCAGTGCTCTTTCTAGGACACCACGCTGTGCCTCTAATGCTGCCTGGTGGGGCTGATGAGAGAATCTGCCACACTTCATGCTGTGATTACTGAGATCCTTCTAACCTTCTAGGGCTGATTGTGATTCTTCTCAAAGAGATTTTAGTCCCATATCATTTTTATAAGTTGGATCAGCTTTCATTCCTAATATGTGTCCACTTTTTTTTTTTTTATAATATGTGTCCACTTTTAAAAACACCGCTGTGCTTTAGGAATTACTGCTTCACCTTTTGATTATTTGCTATGACAAGGGGCTTTGGCGTATAGAAACCAGAATAATTTCTATCAGTTTTTTCAGTCTAGCTGCCTTGCCAGTTAGGGTATCAACTGTTGTGGTCTCCCAGCTATGTCTCCCTTTCCTCCAAGTCATGCGCCCCGCTCCCCATTCCCACACACAACCCAGGGCTCCTGGAGGAGAGGGACTGTCCTCTTTTTTCATCTTTTGACTCCACAACCATTCACATTGTGTTCTGCACACAGTTGGTGTTTAATAAATGTTATAATACTAAAAGGAGCCCACTTTCCCTAAGCATCTGCTTTGGAAGGAAAGATTATGGATCATCAATGTCTGGATCATCATTATTAGTCCTGAGGAATTACTTTGAAGGATGATGTTCTGAGTTCAAATGTCATCTCCACCATACAGATGTTCAGAATTTCCAGAGCTGGAAATGATTTTTCCCACATCGGATATCATGGTATTTTATGCCCCTCAGTCACATTATTATCTTCCTTGTATTATATTTAGCTCTGTCCATCTAATCCTCACTATTTGATTATAGCTCAGTGTGGGTAGTGAGAAGCATTGTGGAGTAGTGGAAGAACAGCTGGCCTTGGAGCCAGGACAGCAAAGGGTCCTGCTTCTGACCCATAATGGCTGTGTGACCCTGGCTCAACTGAACCTTTCAGTGTTTTAGGCAACTCTCCAAGATTATCAGTTGCTGAGAAGCTACCAATATGCACTGGTAAAGGGAATTTCCATACCTAGGGGTCCCCTCTACCAATGAAATTATGAATCTCTGGTGCAGTGAGTAAGAGCGCTGGCCCTGGAGTTGGGAGGACCATGAGCACCCACACATAAATAATGACTGGCTGTGTAACCTTGAGCTTTTAACCCCAATTGCTTTAAAAAAAAAAAAGAAATTATGAATCTAGGTCCCATACCCCTTCTTTCTGAGTCAGAAAACCAGGCTTACTTGTTTATTTGCCTATTATTTGTTTCAATTCAAGAAGTAGTTATTGAGTTCATGCTACATTTAAAACAAGCCTGCAGAACCTATGGCCCCAAGGACATGTCAAAGGAGCCCTTGAAAAATGTAGAGGGTGTTCTCCTCTACGTTTTCCTTTGGTGTGCCTCAGGTGGCCTGTTGTCTCTGAGCCCATAAGCAACCTGTGGGCCGAAGGTTGTGGAGGCCTGGTTTAAAACATAACTTGGGGCAGTCTAGGGGAGACAACAATACAAGGCCTGGTATTGATTTTCAAGGACCTTGTGGTCTTGTTAGAACTTGTCATAGTTAACTCCCCTATTACTCAATTGCCTAGAATATTATGTCCGTATAGTAGGTCCTTGTTGCCTTTTTTGTTCAGTAAATGAATGCAACGTTATCCAAGACCTGATTTGGGAACATTAAGCCAGGTTCTTATTGAACAGTCAGTTAATAAATATTTATTAAGTATCCATTATGGATTAGGCATTGTGCTACCTCTGGTAAAAGATACCCTCTGTTCTTAAGGAGCTCAGAGTCTCAAAGTAGTGTGCAGTGTCCTTGAGGAGAGCAGGGTGGGGGTGGGTTGGGGATATATTTTTTTAACATATGAAAACAAAGTCATCTGTTTGGGATCTAGAGCAATGGTTTTTGTACCATGAACTCCTCTGGCAGTCTGATGAAGCATATGACCTCCTGATATTATTTTAAATGCATGAAACAAAACACATACAATTAAAAAGAAAACTAATTATATTAAAAGAGAGGTATTCCCCCCATCCAAGTTTAGGGATTCCATCAAATCTATTCACAGATGTGGATGCCAGGCTAAGAACCCGTGAGATGATTCAGAGCCCTACTGAGCATCACGCAGAATAGTACAGGGGATACCATTTCTGACTTGGAGACAGGATGAAATGGGTTCATAACTCATTTCTGACACTTTAATTTCTCTCTCTGTAAAATGGGAATAATAATATCTGGAATGATACCTACCCTATGGGATTACACTAAGGCTCAGAGAAAGAAAAAAGACTTGAAAGTTAGATACATTTTTTTGACTTTTATGTAACTTTCTGTTATTACTGTTACTGTGAGTAGTAGAAATTACTTTGCCTGGTATGCCTTAATAAGGCTTCATTTTTACAGTACTTATATTGGGTTTTGAGAGCTCTTCTCAGGGATGCCTTACAATTCTGGGGTGAACACAGTTTAGGACTGGAGAGGAGCCTTTGGAGATAGAAAGCCAATTGATCAATACTTAGGAATAGTCTCTGGAAGTAACCTCATTGGGATGCCAGCTGAGAGGGCCACCTGGCCAAAAGTTGATCAAGTACACTCTCTGTTAAAAATGGATTCACACTCTAGTTTCTCTTGGTTGCTAAAGAGAGGCCTCCTAAAAGCCTACTTTGAATGCATAATAGAAATCTCACTGAAAAATGATCAAATATGCTAAAAAAAAAAACCCAATAAATTGTTTAAAAAATGTAGTCATATTAAAGATTGTTTAGGGTTGCTCAACCACTTTTATTTGTTCCTCATTCAACTCTTGACATGTGGTCCAAGTGGATTTTCCCATATAAATGCTCTTTCTCCATTCTGGGACATAGTGTCAATCTCTTATTTTCTATATCTTTTTGTTCATTCTGAGATCCCAGTCACAGATTGTGCTTCTTAGAAAAACAACTAGTTAGAACTATATCTGGGGATAATTACCCATCCCCACCCCCCACCCCAGCTGCCTACCATCTTACAACTGTATTTCCCACTAAAAAAATGTTGGTGGTTAACACACTATATAGAAGCAAAAAAAAAAAAAAAGTTAAAGAAACAAATAAGAAAAGATAAATAGATTTTCCTCCTGTTCAGAGGAAAAGGTGTCAATGCCCAGCAAAAAAGATCAAGGGGAAAGAGAAGATACAGGATGACTGCCCTGGGGTCTAGAGTCCAGAGGAGTTTCAGCAACACAAGTTTCCTTCTCAACACGTCATGACCAATCTGTCCAAGCAGCCTCATTCCTAGAATGCTGGCTTCTTTCCTTTTGGGGGTTGCCTCTCTCTGTAGCTCTGTGTGGCTTCCTGGGTCTTTTAGGATGAAGACGGCAAGACCCTTGCCCTTTTTTCCCAAATGAATTTGGGTGTCTACTTCTTGAGGTGAGAGATGATGAGGTTCAAATAGAACTGGTCAATGAGAAGCCCATTATTTCAAGTACCAGTTAAAATCACTTTAGGAGATAATGAGATTCAAGTAGGCTGATCAATGAAATACTAACAGGGACCCCTTCACCCCAGGCAAATAGGCTGAACAATGGAATAAAGATGTGCCTAGATATCCCCAAAACCCTGAACTACCCCTACCCCTAGCCTATGAGTCCCTGGTTGCTTCATCTCCCCGCCCATGGCAAGTTTTCCTCTATAAGAATCCCTAGCTTCTCCTGGCTAGTGGATATTCCCCTTAGGAGGCTGCCTCCCTTGGGGGGCTACTTCCCTGCAGGTGGGGGTAGGGCTACCTCCCAGGAGGGAGGGGACTATCTCTTAAGAAGCTGCTCTCCCCACCGCTCCTTAAACTGGGGTCTCCCTTAAGCTGTAGCCTCCCTTAAGGGGCAGTGACTTCCCTTCTCATCTGGTCCCTGTTCCATGATTAGGTCTATGAAAGCTCCTTTCCATCAGAAGTGCAAGAGTTTGAAAAAAAAATAGAAAAATGTTTAACTAATCTAGTTGGTTTTTTTTTTCCCAAGAATAATATTTCAGGGGCAGCTAGGTGGCACAGTGAATAGAGCACCAGCTCTGGAGTTAGGAGGACCTGAGTTCAAATCTGGCCTCAGACACTTAACACTTACTAGCCCTGAGACCTTGGGCAAGTAACAACCTCAATTGCCTGCCTTCCCTCTTCCAAAAAAAGCCAAAAAAAATATAATAATAATAATCTTTCATCTTGTTCGTTGAAAGGATCAGGTGGTTTGATTTTATGTGCCCTTCAAAATGGATCAGTTAGTTTAAAACATTAGGAAGTAAGGTACCTAATTGTTCCTAATCATATTTATGGAAATCTTGTATATGGATATTACTAATATTATTTAAATAGTTTATGATATTATGAGTTAATCTTTTTTTTAAGCTATTTTAATGAAGATCTTTATTGTAGAAAAACTGCCTTCAGTGAGAAAGCAAAATACTCTCCTTTGTAGTGAATTTGTTCTATCAGAAGCTTGGGCATTTGTACCCAAAGGCTAGAATCCAGGTGTTACTGTTCACTTGGTGGCAGTCTATGCCAAATTGCAAGCAAAGCACCCTTGGAAGAGATAAATAACCTCTTCAGAGTTAGCCTTGCAAACACCAACCAATAAAGTGATGGCCAATTTTATACAAGGTTTCAACTGATACTAAATAGAACATAAATTCTCTATGGGTGATTGGAATCTAAAGCGAAATGGATGGACATCTCAGTTTAAAAGTACAAAAATGAATTATATTTTTAAAAATGATGACTACACAGACTGAAAGGCAAGTCATCAAATAACACAGTCCCTAACTTAGAACAATGTGCCATTCACAGGTTATTTCTTCCATACGGTTCCTGGATTTTTAAATAGCTGTGTTTTGAGGATGCTTTTGTTTGTTTGTTTTTGGTAATACCTTGCTAAGTGTCAGAAACTCATCATCATATCTGCTGTATTTAAGAATGCTCAGCCACTTAATCACCTTGCTTGACCCCTATCAGAGAGGGACACCATGAGTCAGCACTGTTGTACATTAGGTAAGTCCTTTTGCTTTTGACATAGATTCACCAAAGCTCAGTTTCTTCTTTCTCTTATTCTTTAATATATAAAATGGTCCCCAATACAGTGGCCAACCCCATAATTGTAGCTAATTATTAAGATAATAGATATAAACCAGAAGGGGACTCATCTAGTCCAACTTTCTCATTTTATAGATGAGAAAATTGGAGCCCTGAGAGAAGTTAATTACCCAGGGTCACACAGGAAATAAAGGAGCAGAGTTGGGATTCAAGATAGGTATCTGGATTCCAAATTCAGGATTCTTTCTAAGTTTGCATCCAACCTGAAATCTTGCTAAATACTAAAGACATTTTTCACATTTTAACTTTTTGAAGTATTAATGTTTGAGAAGAGTTTGCACATGCCTTTGGAGAGAAAGGGAAGGAAACAGAGTTAGGAGAGAGCAAAAAGTTAGGGGAAAAAATGTATAAATATGTGGATGGTACCGAGTATCCCCTGAAATGTGGATAGCTGAGGAAAAGGAAGGAAACAGAAAAGAAGTGATAAATAAAGTGAAGGAAGAAAGAGTAAGATGAGGCTATATTGGGAGTATAGATGAAGATATGAAGAAAAGTAGCAGAAACAACTTTTCATAAAAAACAATTCTACTCGCCCATGAATTTTCATGGGTACCAGCTGGTATAAAACCATAAAGACAATTTTCAGCTCCTCTAAGTGAATTGCATTTGTAATAATCATAACAATATTTCTACAGAGTAAAAATGACAACGATAATTTGAAATGGAAAACCCTGACAAGATGCAAAATGAATGTGCTATACCTGGTAACAAATTTAGTGATGGAACCGAATTTGCATGAGCTAGATTTATAAGCCAGCTGACAATACGGCATCAGACCTGGTCCCTCATTAACTTCCTTAGGGGACTGGAAGCAAAATGATGGTTCCATCTGCCCTTCTCACCACTGACTCCTTTCTCACCACCTCCTGACATTAGGTTTATTCTATTCACTTTTCATTTTCTGCTACACAAATAATCCCCACACTAATGTTTCTAGAGCATGTCCCTTCTTCATCTTGTTGTTTGCTAATGTCTGCATAGATGTTTGTGAGTCTTTACATCTTTTTGTGTCTGTCCAGGTTGATGGAGCCTGTTTTAGACTATAATCTAAAAAAGAGCCTGTGTGCCAGCTTATTTTGGTCTGTACAAAGCACTCTCCCCGACTCAGATACATGCTGAATAAATGCCTTCTGATGATGATTTCAAATTTATACATCCATGTATTTAAGACGTATCGACATGTATCCAGCCATCCATTCAACAAATATTTATTGAACACTTGCTATATACAAGATACTGCTCTGGTTGCAGTGAGGGATATAAAGTTGTTTAAATCACTATTCCTGCTCTCAGAGAAATATATAATCTAGGATAGGGGTTCTTAAACTTTTTTGGTATGTCATTAGCCCCTTTAACAAATCTAGTGTAGCTTGTAGACTCCTTCTCAGAATAGTGTTCTTAAATACATAAAACAAAATACATAGAATAGCAAAAACAAATTATATAGAAATATCAAAATATATTTTTAAAAAGTTTGTGAACTCCAGATCTAGAAGACAAGTTAAGAAGCATCTATGAATATCCACAATACAATGTGGTACCTGGTAAGTGTCATATCAGAGACAAACTAAATCCTAGAGAAATGCAAGAAGGAGCATCATGACAAGCTGGGGTGATTTGGAAAAGTACTCAATTCACTGCAATGAAACTAATATTTACTGTAGTAATGAAAAGGAGGTGGTGTGTGAGCTGGGCCTTGAAGGGAAAGACTGGATGAGTTGTTGTGAGTGGAAATCAGAGGTACGTTAGGTAGATGGAATTGTCTAAGTAAAAGAAAAATGGAGGCAGGAAAGTAAGACCTAACAGAGGGAGAAAACACACACACACACACACACACACACACACACACACACACACACACACACACACACACACACACTTTTTTTTTTTCTGTAATGGGTTTGATTTAGATAAATCATTACCTGAGACTGACTGAAAATACTGGACTGCCAATGCGATCAATACAGAGACCAGAAAGGTTCCCAGAAAGTACATCTGCCAAAATTCAGAAGTGGGTATTAGATGAATAACAGCCAGAAAGGGCAGGGATTGGAAAGACAGGTGGGAGTAGGGGGAGGCCCAGGGACATAATACCTACCAGGGCTGAATGCAAAATTCCATTACAGATAATCCGCAAATAAAAATAAAACAAAGCTAATGAACAAGGACTGAGCGAATCTTCATTACTATGGCTCCAGCACCTACAATAAAAACCACAAATCACCCTCATTATTTGACTTAATTTGGTAGTAACACTGATTACTGACATTTTCAAAGTATTCTACAAAGCTGAATAGTTTTCATTTGTGAGCATGAACAATTTCAGGATGGGAGACAGGTTCAAAGCAGAGAATAAATGGCACCCTAGCTTTCTCTTCAGTTTTGTTTTGTTCTAGGTGCTTCAGGAGAACTCTCAAGGACCCTGCCCCTGCTGGGTAACTATCAAAAATACTAGTCTGAGTCCTGCAGGAAGGCAGAGGTTGCATGGCTGGCAGGATTCCTATAAAGCATGTCAATCCCTAGCTCTCCCAGTTATTTGGGAGGAAAGCTAGAGGTCCAGATCATAATTAAAGGGCACTTAAAGGTTGGAAAAGTACTTTGCCTGATAAATTCATTGTGATGTTCATCATGGCTCCTCCTGTAAAGCAAGGTTCTATTAGCCCTATCGTATAGCAAATAAGGATTTGAGGTAAGACGTCTGGGATTGCTAATTCCTGCTCCATCTCTCTATCTTCCCCACCCACCCCGCCTTCCTCCAAAGTATTGTAAACTGGAGAACACTACCTAAATGATAACTTTGCTATCATTAAGCCCATTCCCAAAGCCCGGACCTGAAAACATGGCTTAACATCATAGAGTGTTAGGGTTAGAAGAAGCCTGGATTTCACAAAACCACCTCTTCGTTTCACAAATGATTCTGCTAATGTTCAGAGATTTGCTGAAGGTCACCACATAATTCATTTCTTCCTTATCAACCACCCCAACCTTATCTTCCCAAGGAAGTTAGCTGGGGAACCTAGTGGAGAGAGCATCTGCCTGGGAATCAGGAAGAGAGGATCAAGGGATGAATAAAGTGCTTATGAATCATTTGCTGTATGCTCAGAACCAGGGACAGGGCTAAGACTAGACTAGGAAAAGTGAGGACAACCTTTGCTTTCAAAGAGCTAACACTCTAAGAACTGAATTCAAATCCTAGCCCAGGTTTACTGGCCATGTGATTTTGGGCAAGTCATTTAATTCTCCTGCCTCAGTTTCTCAGTTTCCTTATCTGCAAAATAGGACTAATAATAACACTTGCCTCTCTCCTTCAGTTTCTTCTGCTATAATAATATGTATACAGCCCATTGAAAACCTTTAAGTGCTATATGCTAGAATCACCACCATCATCACTGATACTGTTATTTATATGTCTAGCTATACAAAAACTTCACTCCAAAAAAAGTTATCTGATGATTGTTCTTTTTACAGCTTCCCATAGGCATTTACAAAAGAAATATTTTTATCTAGGAGCTCGACTTTAGGTCAACAACCCCCGAACCATAAAATCATGCCTAAGGCAAATAGTAATGAATCAGCTGATGTTGGCTGGGCAGGGAAATTTGTAAATTCACTAGTAAGCCCCAGATCTTGAGCCCTTTTCCTTCTTCCCTGTTAAGATATGCTAATAGGCAGTCTGGTGCCTGGCTAGGGTGAAATGCAAGGCAGACTTTACCCTGAAGCAAATTCTTCCCCTTTAGCTCACACACACAAAATGCCATATAGTCATCCAGCAAAGTTATGAGCTCACCTTTCATAGAGTTCCTGAAGGATTGAGATGTTACTAGAATGGAGTGTTTGATCAATCTCTAGATATTCCAAAATGTGGTATGGGATAGTAGCTCCCTCTTCAATTAGAAGGGCGAGGTTAAAAAATCCCTAAAACATCAAAACAAAAAAATTACCAAACAAACCCCAAACAAAATTCACCCATTCCAAACAAACAAATCACATACCCACACCCCTCATCAGAATGTAAACTTTTACAACCTCCATATTTTTTTCAGTCCTAGTGCCAGATGGTTTTGTCATCTTCATTGATGAGTTGTTTCTCTAAATATATGCATCGGAGAAATTTATTTGCAAAAGAACCAGTAGGCTTTCATAGGGATGCTGAGCTCCATCTGCTCAGAAACTAGTCAACCGGAGGATTTGTCCTTTTCCTTCACTTTCTGAAAACAAAACTAGCTGGAAATTTTGCTTTCACATCAGAAAAAGGGGGAATGGACCAGAGCAAAGGCTATGCCCATTATTTACTGATTATTCTTTGAGGCCCTACCAGCAGGTTAGAAACCAAACCTTGTATTTTCACATATTGGTGGAGTCATATTCTAATACCGGGCATACTTTTAAGGCATAGGATAGCTGTACTTAGCTTTCCATTAATTACCATGGGAAAATTACTCTTTTAGGTTCTTTCTATGAAAAGTCTCTGCTTTACCTCCCTGTTTTCAGGAAGTCTGGGAATGGTTATAATCAGTTGTATTCTGGAGCCAGCTTGTATAGGTTGGTAAACTGATTGTTAAATTTTCAGTATGAATATTCACACTTCAGAAATAGATAAGTGCCTCAAATCAGTGATTATTTATTATTTTGTCAATTGTCTAGGCTTAAGAAAATGATGGAAAAAGTTAATAATGCAGATTAAACTTAAAGGTGTGCTGGACATATATATTTTACAGAGAGCCGGTTGTTAAATACTTATTGGCAAATACTCTCTCCTCCTCCCAGTTATAAAATTTTTAGACAGATTCCCTTCAAGGGTTTGAGCAGAACAAGGAAGAATACTTGCTTTCTAATTCAAGGGCTTCGTGGAGTTAATACCTCTTGTAAACTTGGTCAGGTAACCCTAAAAGGGAAGGCACCTGGTATGGGGCACTAGGGTGCCCTACCACATTTTCTTCCAGTTGCTGCTCCCACTGTGCTCTCACTTAAACATTTTCCTAAGTTAATTTTATGACAGTGGAAGGACATGTGCTTTGCCAGTGGCCGGACATGTGCTTTGCCAGTGGCCCCTGACTAAGGCTACCAGCTCTAGGTAAATAATTTTTCACTAGACCTAGGAAAGGGGGTGGGGGAATTTATTTATTGTTCACATCTAGGAAGGTATTATGTTTGCACAAAGAGTGAAGGAAAGAACCCAACTTTCTGTGCTGCTCCCTGCATATGGATGAGAAGGAAAACCTTGTTGATAAGTTGCTAGTCAATTCATTTTAAGGTAAAAGGTAGACTAAGTTAAAAAATGTTGTTGCGGGGCGGCTAGGTGGCGCAGTGAATAGAGCAATAGAGCGCCGGCCCTGGAATCAGAAGGACCTGAGTTCGGAGCCGGCCTCCGACACTTAATCCACACAAACAAAAACCTAGCCGTGTAACCTTGGGCAAGTTACTTAACCCCAATTGCCCTAAAGGGGCGGCTAGGTGGCGCAGTGAGTAAGAGTGCCGGCCTCGGAGTTTGGATGACCCGAGATCAGATCCGGCCTCAGAAAATGAGCACCCACGCATAACTCAAATGACTAGCCGTGTAACCTTGAGCAAGTTACTTAACCCCAATTGCTTTAAAAAAAAAATGTTGTTGTTAATTAGAGGGCTCTTGACATCTACTCTCTCTCTCCTCATAGGATCATAGACTCAGCCCTGGAAGGGTTTTTGAGGCCACCTTGTCTCATTCCCTCATTTTACAGGTAGGAAACTGAGACCCAGAGAGGTTAAACAATTTGCCCAGGATTACGTTGGTGGTAATTACAGAGGCAGGATCTAAAACCAGTGCCACTGATTCCAAATCCAGAGCTCATCCCACTGCCTTACATCCCATTCCTGAGGTCCAAGTGCTCATTTTTTCAGTATTTCAATGGAACCATGACCTCATCAGGTCACATCACAATCTATCCAAACCTTATTGTGGACAATTATCCTTCTACACATCTTTCCTAGAGAATCTGCTCAAGCTGTACAGCACTGGAAATTTTCCCTTTATTAAGTTATCCTTTTAATTCTAGTGCCTTTCCTCAGTTGGTTATTTCTAATTTGTCCTGTATATAACTTATTTGTTCTTAAAAGTCTGGAAATTGTTTCCTGCATTAGACTGTGAGCTTCTGTAGAGTAGGGACAGTGTTTGGTCCTTCTTTGTAATCTCAGCACTTAGCACAGGGCTTGGTGCATAGTAGGCACTTAATGTTTATTGAATGAATGACAATGGTTTTCCTCTCTTCATATTCTCTTATCCAGAGGTCAATGTTTCTCAGTCTTCTTTAAAAATTCCTTTGAACTCTTACTCCAAATCCTTTGCTACTCAAAAACAAAAACAAAAAAACCTCCAATCTGCAGATAAAACAGAATTAAAATTCTTCAGCACAGTATTCAAGGCCCTCTACAACCAGATCTCTACCCTACTACCTCCTCCAACTTTATCTTCCATTGCTTCACATTCCAATCTCCACAAATTCTTCATTCAGGCTAAATCCAGTCTTTGGAACCTTAATCATTCTCCCTCCCTGGGTGGGATTCTTTGTCTCTTCTCCCCTGTTTACTATTCTAAATTTTACTCTTCCTTCAAACTCCAGCTCAAATCCTAATTCCTCCCTGAAGCTTTACCCAACCAGCTTAATCCCCACCCATGAGTAGCTCCTCAGAGTTCCTACAGCACTTACAATCCATCCTTTCATTGACCCTGAGGATCTGTTCAAGGGTAAGAGTTGCACAGTATGACAAGGCATGGATGAGCTGGGAGCTACACTAATGGATGGCATCCCCATTACTAATGTGTTAGATCATAGATTCATCCCACTATAAAAGTATGTGTTACCTTAGGTTGTTAGTTTACTTTTTGTGTAGATGTCAGTTCAGAACAATAAACTTTAAGGATCTAGTTAATCTAATGTTTCCATTAGATTACAAACTCTTGAAGGAAAAGGAACCATCCTAGTAACCCTAGAATCTAGCTTGGTGCTATAAACTTGGCAGGCACCCAATCTTGTCTCTGTGGATGATGATGGGCACATATAAAGCACCTACTATATGTCAGACACTATATTAGGTACCAAGGATAGAAAGACAAAAATGAAAGAATTCCTGCTTACATTCTTTGAGGAGAGACAGCATTTACACACATAAATATATTCAAACAAAGTAATTTAGGCAGAGGACAACTAGAAGTTTAAGCTGCCTCTTGAAGAAAGGGCTTCTGTGAGGTAGAGGAGAGGAGGGAGTGCATTCCAAGCATGGGGGACAGGTAGTGAAGAGCACAAAGATGGGAGGCAATGACAAGGTTAGTCTGGCTGGACTGGAGAGAGTCCTGAAAGGTAACTTGGGACTAGGATGCAAAGGGCTTTACAAGTCAAACAGAAAAGTTTATATTCTGTCTTATACACAATAGAAAGCAAAAAACTTACTGAGTAGATAAGCAGAGTGGTCATATCTGTGCTTCAGAAAAATCATTTTGGCAGCTGTATTAACTGGAGTGAGGAGGGGCAAGGCAAGGAGGCTAATTAGGAGACTAATGCAATACTCTGTGTGAGAAGATGTGAGGGTGTGGACTAAGATCCAGCTGTGTGGATGAATGCAAGAGATGTGGAAACAGAAAGAGTAAAACTGGGAACTGATTGGATATGTAGGAAAAGTAGTCAGGAGTTGAGAAGAAAGCGAAGGTTCCAACCCTAAGGGAACAGCAACATGGTGGAACCCTCATCCTAAAGAGAAATATTCAGAAGAGGAATGGGTTTGGAGTAAAAGATAATGAGTTCTGTCTTGGATATATCAAATTTATGATGTCTATGGCTCATCTGATTAGAATAGTTATATTATAAGCAAGAAGTGATGTGAAACTAGCACTGAGGAAGACTGGGGACGCATATTTGGATGGGGAGTTGTTCAGTCCTCCCTCCTCTACCCTTCCCTTTCCTTCTTCTTCCTCTCCCTTTCCTTCTATCTACTTAGGGTACCACACCCTTGCCTATGGGTGCTCTGCCCAAGAAATGTACATTTTGATGGCTGAAAGCAAGATATATTGGGATTTGTGGGCTAGATTTCTTTCTTAAAAATTATACCTTAAACCCAATTCACTCTGACTCTCATTGATTGACCAACAACAGGTATGTATTAGCAGCAAGTCACAAGCTCTCCACAACTCAGCAGGTGTCTTTATAAGTTGCTGTGGTTAAAGCTTTACCAGGCTGTTCCTAACACCACCAGACCCACACCTGATGCCTTCCTAGCACTGGCAGTTACCAGAACTTGTGTTCCAGAGGCATAGATTTTTGCAAACCAGTATTCACCTCAATGCCATAATGAGAAGTTAAAGCAAGATGTTAGTGTAGGGTGAATATTGGATAATAAGAAGAACTTTCATTAACAGTCACTATTAAAATGGTCATCAATACAAAAGGCCCTGTTCAGTGCTATTGATTGTTACCCTCATGGGGAAAACAGATTGATATCCACTCAGGCAGCTAAGAGGTATAGCAGAAAGAGTGTTATATTCAGAATCAGGAAGTTCTGAGTTTGAATCCTGCCTCAGTAACTGACTAGCCTTATGACCCTGGGCAAGTCACTTAATCTCACTCAGACTCAGTCCCCTAATTTGTAAAGTGGGAATGATAACTCTTCACAGAGTTGTTGAGGATCAAATGAGAAATCAGTAAGAGCCTTACAAACCTTAAAGTGTTATAAGGGGCTAGCTATCACTATCAATTTTTCTTATGTCCTACTCATTTTCCTGGGGCCCATCAACAAGAATTGAAGGTTGAGCCACTAAGGGAGAGCTGGGGTTATAAATAGAATTGGGATGGTGGATGAAGGCTCAGTCTATGTTCTTCCCGTTTGCCAGCCAGGGCTAGAGGCAGCTGGAGGGAGAGAGAGCCAGCACAGAGAGAATGACAGACATTCCCCTCCCTAGAGGGGAGCAGGTGCCCTCTATCTATAGCATGATTGAGCTAGCAGAGATGAGCAAACAGTGCTGAATCAAGGCACAATGAGACAAAGACGTATGGGGTCTATGGTCCCCTTTCCCCTTATTTTTGAGTATCAAACTAGGTAGGTCTGCAGGCTTCACTTGGTCTCAGTTTCAGTTCAGCCTTGTGTTTATATAAAAACACTCTCACAAGCCGACACCAGGGACAGCACTAAATATAGAGATGCAACGGTACAAGTGACCAAGGTCAAAATGTTTTCTATTAGAAAGTATATTAAATAAACATTTTAGTAACTGCTGAGCAGATGCCCCCTAGCCAAAAACAACCTCCTTCCACCCTCAGGCCTCCCAGGGCCCTTGTGTTTATCCTCTCACACATGGAATATTCTGTATGAAGGTTACCTTTGAGTTATATTGTAAGCTCCATAGGGGCAGAGACCATGTTTTAGCTAAACTTTTTATCTCCCTCCAGGCACTGCACGTGATTTTATAGAAAAATGGCACTTGAAATGTATGAAGAATGAATAAATGAATGAGTAAATGAATATGAGTGTGCATTCTCACACACACACACTCTCAAACAATAACAAGCATCCCACTTCCTATGGCACTCTGAAATAAACTATAAAATGGTCCCCCAAGGACCATCTTGCCACTGATAATGACCAGAGCAGCCTTCATGCAAGGGTGCTACTGACCGTAGGTAGTACCGTTCTCCTACTCTCCTTTGTGCAACATGATTTCAGAAACAGGGCATGGGACACAGTCAAGTGTTTAATTACCTGTGAGTCTCCATCCAGAGCAGCTTGGGCATACATCTGCACAGACAAATCAAGGTCTTTTGACTGGTTCTGGTGGCCATAATAGTAGAGGTCTCCCATCTTCAAATAAGCTTTGAGGCAATAAGAGATTTGCTTTAATGGTGGCTGCAGACACCCTCACATTGCTGTTCCTCTGACCTGCCAGTTCCTGAGGACAAGGCTTTTATGCTTCCTAAGAAGGCACTTAAAGGAATATTGGTTGAAATGAATTGAATTAGAAGGGGGGAAGCTTTTATACTTTCCCATCTCTAGTTAAGGAGTCAAAACCCTTTTTCCAAACTGTCTAATTAAAATAGCTATCCTGAATGGGCCTGTGGGTTTCTTAAGAGTTCAAGCTCAAAGCCTAGGCATGGCAAGATTTCTCTTCAGTGTTGAAACTTAGCAACATTCCTTAGCACATAGTAGGCATTTAATAAATGCTTGTGGACTTGTGGACTTTTGCTGCTTAAATTTAATTTCTCAACTCAAAATTTTCTTTACTGGCTCAGGTAAGCTTTTCTCTCCTGTAGCAAATCCATGTTTAAGAGTTATCCTCCAAATAACTTAAATTTTTTTTTATTCTCCCCCCCCACCCCTTTTTTAAACCAAAATGGTGAGTCTGAGGAGGTAGGAGATAAAGGAGACCTGTGCAGGTCTGGGGAGTCTGCCTTCTAACTGTAATTTTCATCATAGAGTTCTTTCTCTTTTCTAATTTATTTTAAAATCTCTTACTTCACATAAAACGGTTAGGTTTTTCTTTGTTACCAATGTTCTCATGGTTGTTAATGGCCCAGCTCAGCAGCAGCCTCTCTATACATACCAAATGCAGGGGCATCGATTTGGAAAACAGAGAGATTATAATATCTCCAAACACAGTTAACTCCCAAGTATCTTCTTGCCAGATCCTAGTGGGGAAGAGAGTGAAGGAAAGAGTCATTCCATGAATCAATGAGTTTTTGTGAAACATGACCTTAAATTTAGAATATAGGCAGAAAACAGTGACTTACTGGTCTCTCCTCACAGATATGGGCTAAATTTGTTTGTGACACTTCAATCCCAGTTTCTGCTGCTAAGACAGAATACAGCAGAGCTTCATGCCTAAAAATAGACAATTAATAATAAATTCCATGTAGTGGCTCTTACGAATATTCTGAGAGAATTTTATACTCAAACATAAGAGGGCACAGAATAAGCAGTTTTAAAAAAAAACATGAAGTCACAAGGTTTTTTTTAAATGAATACTGTAGATAAAAATACTGCATGAATTGATTTATTTCTTTTTCATCATAAAAGGCTGAGTTCACAGATAAAGGTTTTATGAACTAGCTGGTACAATGGCGCCCTCTACTGGATAAATATTATGGTCCCAACACAGGCTATGGACTGGACTTGATTGCTCACGTTCTTACATTCTAAAGATGCCCAGTGGTTTTTATTTTTGTTTGTTTGTTTTTTGGAGACTTCTATTTTGTACGAGAGTCCATTAGGCTCATGATTCAGAACAGCTTCAGTGAAAGTTTAGTATTGAAGATGTTGGGAGTTTGGCCTTAGGATGTCAACTCCTTGAGGATAGGGATTTTCATTCTTTGTAGGTGTATCCCTGGCACCTAGGGCAGTTTGTTTGTCCTTCATTCTCAAAGACAACCGTGCATGGCATCAGGAAGGTGATGCCATGACTTGCAAGTGAATTGGGTTTAGGTGGAGGAGAGCTGTGCAAAGTCACCAGCCTCACTTTCTCCTCTGGAGACATCTGGGTCAAGTGACAAGATATAAATCAGGACAATTGGAAATGAACCAGTACCTAGGGCAGTAGCTGGAGCACTAATAATTGTTAATAATGGAACATTAATAAATGCTTGTTCACTGATTGATTTGCCAAACTATGATATGATTTGAAAGTGGACTCTAGCCATGGAACCACTGTTTCTATACACTATACTAAATCAGAGTGGTAAGTATGAATAATTCTAAAGTCTTGAAACTATGGATGGGGTACAGAGGCAGCAGTACTGAACTCAAGAGTTGAAAGACCTGTGTTTAAGTCTCTGCTCTGCTACTTGCTACATATATAACCTGAGGCAAGTTCCAAGTTACCTCATTACTCTGGGCCTCAAAAGTCTCATCTGTGAATGGGGCTAAAAGATGAACACATTCTACTTCACTGGGTGGTTGAAAGGATCAAATTAGAGGCATGTAATTCACTTTATGACTGCTAAACTCTAAATTAATGGATTTTGTTTATTATTATTTTTTCATTTTTCTTTTTTTTTTTAATAAGCAATTGGGGTTAAGTAACTTGCTCAAGGTCACACGGCCAGTCATTATACACGTGTGGGTGCTCATTTTCTGAGGCTGGATCTGATCCCAGGTCGTCCCAACTCTGGGGCCAGCACTCTTACTCACTGCACCACCTAGCCGCCCTTTGTTTATTATTTTTAATCTTATTTAATATTTATTTTCCAAATTACACGTAAAGACAATTTTAGCAATTTTTTTTTCAAATTTTGAGTTACAAATTCTCTTCCTCCCTTTCCCCCACAATTGAGAAGGTAATCAATTTGACATAGGTTATACATGTGTAATCATACAAAACACATTTCCATATAAGTCATTCTGTGAACAAAAACAGACAAAAAACAAAAGAAAAATAAAGAAAGTAAAGAAAGAGTATCTCTGATCAGGTTTTACCAGTTCTTTCTTTGGAGATAGACAGCACCTTTCCTCATAAGTCCTACAGAACTGTCTTGGATCATTGCATTGCTGAGAATAGGTAAGTTATTCATAGTAGATCATCATACAATATTGCTGTTACTGTGTACAATGTTCTCCTGATTCTGCTCATTTCACTTTGCATAAGTTCACTTAAGTATTTTCATGTTTTTCTGAGATCATCCTTCTCATTATTTCTTAAATCACAACAGTATTCCATTACAATTATATACAACTTGTTCAGTCATTCCCCAACTGATGGACATTCCCTAAATTTCCCATTCTTTGCCACCACTAAAAGAGCTGCTATAAATATTTTTGTACACATGGGTCCTTTTCCTTTTTTTTATCTCTTTGCAATACAGACCTAGTAGTGGTATTGCTTGGTCAATAGCCCTTTGTGCATAGTTTCAAATTGTTCTCCAGAATGGTTGAATCAGTATACAACTTCACCAATAGCACATTAGTGTTTAATTTTCCCACACCCTCTCCAACATTTGTCATTTTCCTCTTCTGTCATATTAACCAATCTGACAGGTGTGAGATAGTAGCTCGGAGTTGTTTTAATTTGCATTTCTCTCATCAATAGTGATTTAGAGCACTTTTAAAAAAATATAACTGTAAATACCTCTGATTACTTTGTCTGAAAACTGCTTGTTCATATCCTTTGACCATTTATCAACTGAGGAATGGCACTTATTTCTATAAATTTGACTCAAGTTTCTATATGTTTGAGAAATGAAGTCTTTTTATTAGAGAAACTCAATGTAAAACATTTTCTTCACAGTACGATTACTATTTATTTTCCTCCATCCTATTTTCTTCCTGTTTATCCTATTCTCTCTGTCCTTTTATCCTGTCCATTCTCAATAGTGTTTTGCTTCTGACTTTTACTTCTCCTAAACTGCCCACCCTTCTATCAGCCCCCTCCCTTACCTTATCCTCATTCCTTCTTACTTTCCTGTATGCTAAGATAGATTTCTACACCCAACTAAGTCTGTGCATTATTCTCTCCCAATTCCAATGACAGTAAGGTTCATGTGTTCCCCTCACTGCTTCCCGCATTTCCCCCTCCACTGTAAAATCTCTTTCAAGCCTCTTTTGTGTTAGATAATTTATCTCATTCTACCTCTCTCTTTCCCCTTATCCCAGGGTATTCTTCTTTCTCATTCCTTAATTTTATTATTATTTTTAGATAATTATACCATCACATTCAACTCACACCTCGCTTTTTTGTCTATGTATACTCCATCTTACTGCCCTAATTTATGAGAAAGTTTTCAGGAGTTATAAATATAATTTTCCCATGTATGAATGTAAACAATTTAACCTTATTGGATCCCTTATGGTTTCTCTTTCCTTTACTTTTTTGTGCTTCTTTTGCATCTTGTACTTGAAAGTCAAATTTTCTATTCAGCTCTGGTCTTTTCATCAGGAATGATTGAAAGTCCTCTATTTCATTGAATTTCCCTTTTTCCTCCCTGAAGGATTATACTTAGTTTGCTGGGTGGGTGATTCTTGGTTGTAGTCCTAGCCTCAAGATAACATATTCCAAGCCCTCCAATCCTCTAATGTAGAAATTACTAAATCAGGGCGGCTAAGTGGCGCAGTGAGTAGCGCGTCGGCCCTGGAGTCAGAAGGACCTGAGTTTGGATCCGGCCTCAAACACTTAATGCACACACAAATAAAAACCTAGCTGTGTGACCTTGGGCAAGTTACTTAACCCCAATTGCCCTCCAAAAAGGAAAAAAAGAAATTACTAAATCTTGTGTTATCCTGACTGTGGCTTAATGATATTTGAATTATTTTGTTTTGGCTGTTTGCAGTATTTTCTCCTTGATCTGGGAGGTCTGAAATTTGGCTATAATATTACTGGGGGGTGTTCATTTTGGAATCTCTTTTATAAACTAATTGGTGGATTCTTTCGTTTTCTATTTTACCCTCTGGTTCTGCAATATCAGGGCAGTTTTCCTTTATAATTTCTTGAAATATGATATCCAGGTCCTTTTTTGGATCATGGCTTTCAGGTAGTTCAATAATTCTTAAATTCTTTCTTCCAGATCTATTTTCCAGGTGAATTGTTTTTCCAATGACATATTTCACATTTTCTTCTATTTTTTCATTCTTTTGACTTTGTTTGATTATTTCTTGATATCTCATGAAGCAAATAACTTCCACATCCCAGTTACTACTTTTTTTTTTTGCTTTTTGGAGGGCAATTGGGGGATTAAGTAACTTGCCCAAGGTCACACAGCTAGGTTTTCATTTGTGTGTGTGTTAAGTGTCTGAGGTCGGATCCGAACTCAGTTACTACTTTTAAGGAATTATTTTCTTCAGTGAGCTTTTGTACCTCCTTTACTATTTAGACAATTTTACTTTTAAAGGAATTCTTCTCTTCAGTGAATTTTTTTTTTTTTTGCTTTTTTTGGAGGGCAATTGGGGTTAAGTGACTTGCCCAAGATCACATGGCTAGGGTTTTTTTTTGTGTTAAGTGTTTGAGGCTGGATTTGAACTCAGATCCTCCTGACTCCAGGGTTGGTGCTCTATTCATTCAGTGAATTTTTATATACATTTTCCCCTTTGACTAATTCTGCTTTTCCAAGCATTCATTGGATTTTTTTTTTTTTTGGCCTTCTTTTACCATTTGGCCTATTCTGTTTGTTAAGGTGATATTATCTTCAGTATTTTTTGTGTCTCCTTTCCTAAGCTGTTGACTCTTTTTTCATGATTTTCTTGCATCATTCTCATTTCTCTTCTTAATTTTCCCTCTAATTTTTAATTTTTAAAAATTCTTTTTGAGCTCTTCCATGATCTGAGACCAATTCATATTTTTCCTTGAGGCTTTGGATGCAGGAGTTTTGGCTTTGTTGCCTTCTATGTTTGTGTTTTGATCTTCCTTGACCATAGTAACTTTCTATGGTCAGAATTTTTTCCTGTTTGCTCAATTTCCAGAGCTATTTCTTAGCTCTCTGCTAAAGTGTGGCTCTGCTTCCTGAGTGGAGAGGGCACTGTTCCAAGCTTCAGGTTTTTTGTGTAGCTGTTTTTGGAGGTAATTGTGGGTACTTGTAAGTTTTTGGTTCTTTCAAGGTGATATGATTTATAGTGGTATGTTTACTACTCTCTTGTACTGTGCACTGATTTGTGAGTGACCACAAGCACTCTTTGCAACCCTGTAATTGTGAGAATGGTTGCTTCTCCACTGTGGTCACAAGCTCTGGTATGCTAGTGCTCCTTCTCACCCTGGGTTTAAGACCCAGGACCGTGACCCAGATCCAATTATAGCCAATGCAACAGAGTCCCGCCCCTGATGCCTGCAAAGGGACCCCTGTAAATCCCCTTCTGACCCACTGTCACTGTCATTGTCTATGGACTGAGGGGTCTAGAAATCACCACTGGTGCCAATGATCCAGTTACCCCAAGCCCTGCTCCTGGTTTGCTGGGGCCTGGTCTGCATTGACAAAGCTTGCTAGACCACACTCCTCTCTCACGCTTCTGTAACAGACCTTTCCTGCCACCCTTCTAAGTTGTTTTGGGCTGGAAAATTGTTTCACTCCATCTTTTTGTGGGTTCTACTGCTTTAGACCTTGTTTAGAATCATTATTTAAATGTATTTGGAGGGACTTGGGGGACACCTCAGGTGAGTCCCTGCCTTTACTCTGCCATCTTGGCTCCATCTCTAATTTTATTTATTATTAGACCCAACTTTTCCAAAATATTTGAAGTGACTACTAGCAGGGTGGCACCAAGAACAAAACCTCATAGATATTTAGAAGCCAAATGAGGACAACAAAATCTGGATTCAGCTATGCTGCGGGTCACGGGTAGTGTGACTGCTGAATGTGCTGATTATATCAGACTCCATTATACATAAGGCAGCAAAGCAATTAGCCATGGTGCATAGCAAGATGGGACAGGGAATTTTCCAACAGGGGCAGTTTTCCAAATTTTTTAAAAATATTTTTTAACAGTTGCACAATCTCTCTAGTTATCTGCTCCCCAGAGTTTTCTTAGGGCCACAGGTAAAATTCATGCCAAGAAGTGCCAAGAAGTGGGAGCTTCAGGAGGGACAGGCATTAGTTATGTGCTGTGATAAAGTTCCCATTCTAAGGGCCTTATGTTCTATTTCCTTCTGCTGTGTGCTAGACTGTGGGAATGTAAGGGTTTCCTCAAAGATTGCACCTGGATTTGAAGTCACAAGGCCTGGATTTGAGACTTTTCATTCTGTGGCTTACGAGCCCTTCAACCCTAGGCAAGTCTTTTTTCCTCTCTAGTTGTGCCACTGGATGAGAGGACAAATTAGAGAGTTTAACTTTTCTGAATGTCAGACATCTATGAAATGATGTTAATACTTGCTCTCTCTTCCTTACAGGACTATGAAGGGAGCATTATTAAGATATCCATAGATACCTTCCCTGAAGAGGTGCTCCAAGGTTTCACATTGACTACTACTACCAACTAGGACTACCACCGTCCAGAATCTGGTGCGTGGGATCGTTAAACTTGTTCTATCTGGGCTGACAGGAGACAAGCCATTCTAAGACCACATTCCTTAACCCTCCACCCCTCCACTCTGCCACCCTACCACCCCTCTGTCCCACTATGTTTATGATACTCCACAAGCACAAAGATAAGCATCTGACGAGCTTTAAAGAGTGAATATTACGTTTCACAGGAAAGCCTTTAATACAGATCTCAACTCAAGGTATAAAAGGTTTCTTCAGAAAAATAACAAGAGCAAAATAAGTAGCTAGCTTCTTTCCAAAGTTTCCAGTTAAAAATACCAGCTATTGGGGGTGGCTAGCTGGTGCAGTGAATAGAGCACCGACCCTGGAGTCAGGAAGACCTGAGTTCAAATCCGGACTCAGACACTTAACACTTACTAGTTGTGTGACCTTGGGCAAGACGCTTATCCCCAATTGCCCTGCCTTTCCCCCAACAAAAAAAAAGCAACCCCCCCAAATACCAGTTATTTAAGATCATTTATAGAAGAAAGGAAGGATCAGATGGTCAAAGTGGTTATATTTATTCTGGAGAAGACAACACTTAGAAGTGACACAGGAGGGGCGGCTAGGTGGTGCAGTGAATAGAGTATTGGCCCTGGAGTCAGAAGGACCTGAGTTCAGATCTGGCCTCAGACACTTAACACACAAACAAAAAAAAAAAACCTAGCCATGTGACCTTGGGCAAGTTACTTAACCCCAATTGCCCTCAAAAATAAATAAATAAAATAAAATAAAATAAAATAAAAAATTAGAAGTGACACAGGAGCCATCTTCAAGTGGAATAGAGAAACAATGGATGGAGGGCCAATTGTGCCTCGATAGCAAGAAAATCTTCCTAACAATCAGAGCTGTTCACAAGTGGAATGGGTCGCTATAGGGAGTGGTGGATTCTCCGTCCTTGGAGGTTTCACTGGCATACTGGAGAGGGGATTCATGTTCAGGTGCAAGATGGGCTAACTAACTTCTGATAATAAAAATGACAAAACTAGTGACTAGCTAACATTGATATAGGGCTTTTCCGGTTGTAAAATGTGACATATTTCTGGTCCTCATAGTAGCCTTGTGAGGTAGGTGCTGTTATTATTCCCATTTGACCATTGAGGAAATGGAGGCAGACAGAGTAAATGACTTGCCCATTGTCACACAGCCAGTAAATATCTGGCTCTGGATTTGAACTCGGGTCTTCCTGCTGCTCTATCCACTCTTCCACCCAGCTACCACTGAAGTTTGGGCAGCAATATTTCCTTTTGATGAGCACTAAGTAGATCCTAACAATATTCCTCCTCTCTGCTCAAAATTAGTGTCAACTAAGGAGCTGGAAAAAACCCAGAGACTTTTCCATAGCCAAGATTTATGTAGAACTTCTCCCCAAATGTCTGCACACTCTGCTTCTGACACCTTCAATTTTCAGGGGATAAAACAACAATGACAAGGAGGGCATGGATTAGTTCTTTTCTGAGTCACAAAGCAGGATAGTCAGAGAGCCAGGATTAGAAATCACAATCCCAGAGATCCTTAGCTATTACATAACTGCTGAGACACCCTGGTTCTCTAAAAAGAAAACCTTCAGGTTTACAAAGTAGCCAGTCTCCACAACAGCTCTGTGGTAGGTCGAACAAGCAGTACCATCTCTAGTTTTTGTAGCTGGAGAAACTGAAGCTCAGCAGTTAGGTGACTTGTCCAAGGACATGTGTTTATACACGGTAAAACTGGGTCAAGAACTCAGGTCTCTTGACCTCTAGTTCAGTGGCTTTTATACTACACTGTATTGTTGCAATAGGAAAAAAACAAAAAAAAACAAAAAAACAAAAAACATCCCACCAACCATTCTCAAAGCCCTGGAATGTATCCAGAAGTAGCTAGAGCATATTACAATTTTTATCACATTTAAAGAGAAGCTGTTACAGGAATGAACAACAAGACCATAGATAGAGAGTTGGAAGGAACCTTTGGAGGAAATGCAGTCCACAACTTTTAATTTTATATGTGAGGAAACTGAGGCCCAGAAAGTGACTTATCCAAAGTCACACAGCTGAAAACTGGCAGAGCTAGGATCGGAACCCAGGACCTTTGATTCCAAATCCAGTCTATTTTCTATAGTTCCACATTGCCTCTAGGTGGAGTGAAAGGTGGAGCGAAAGCTGGGTTCTCCTTCCTGCTTTTCCAATAATTCACTTAGTTATTTTGGCTAAGTTATTTTTCCATAGAATCAGTGTTCAACAGTACCTTAGTGGCCATTGAGACCCACCTCACACATGAAAAGTTATGGTTCAGTACCTATCTATCTATCTATCTATACAGGTATATCTATATAGATATCTACAACTGATACCACACTGCCTCCATATGATAAACTCGCTAACTACACATACATTAAAAAAAAAACCACCTTTAGACCATTTCCCGTTCTGCCCATGCCTCAGGCAGTGGTTTGGGGGACAGAGATGGAGGAAATTAAAGTCTAGTATACACCATGTGTACAACAAAGTGCATCTTTTTCACCTGGAACTCAGCAGATCAATTCATCTTACCTGAAGGCCACCATAAATCTGGCATCCTCTTAGGTTAAGTACTTTAGAATTTTTCAAGACAACAAATAATACAAATGAAAAAGGAGAAAAGAGATTGACTGCTGGCCCTTTCCTAGATAATTTCGCAACATATCCAAAGATGACTTCAGATGCTCTGATGTTATGTTCCATACTATGCCTATATAGCAAAAAGTTCATGTTCCCTTTTTAAACTATTCCAAATGAATTTTGGAATGACCTAAGAAAGTGCAAGCTCATTGAACTGACACACACAAGTCAAAAATAATGTCTGGAATAAGTCTCCTCATAAGCTAGGAAAAAAGAAAAGGAGGAGGTGGTACAGAAAGTTGGTTCACTGCAGTTATGCACATTGTATTAAAAATGACCAACTGGGAAAAATCACAACATGTTATGGAAGAAAAGAAGGATATTTTCTATTTTCTGTATGGGGAAGGGAGATGGGTTTGGAAATCTGGAAGATGCAAAAACATATCCCCAAAATATTTTCATACAGTAAGCATTTTCCTTCTGAGATAGATGATAATGTTTCCTTCCTTTTGGCACTGAAAGTCTTTAAATCCAGGCTGAAGCTTATATTTTAAAAACCCATTAGGCTCATCAGTGATTTTGCTATGCAACCTAAAAACCATGCAAAGTGCATCCGGGGCTCTGAAAAATCCATGTGCTGTCAGATTACTGTAAATTGGAAAAAGCAAGCAAATTTTGATCTGATGTCAACTAAAAGGAGATTTTTAAAAGTGATACTTTAAAGTAAAACTCTGCATGATGTCAAGTCATTTAAATTCAGAAAATGAAAGAAAGAATCCTATGCTATTAATAAAGAAGGAAAACACTCCCTGCAGAAAGAATAAAATAAAATAAAATATGGCCCACAACTGGAGCCATTTTACAAGTATGTCTTCCCTTTAAGAGAGCCCCAAATACAAAATTTCTGATTTAAAAAGCTCATAAAAGCAGGTATGTTTATTACCACCTAAGTATTTCCTCACAGACCATTAACTAGTTGACCACCAAGCTGACTACAGGGCATAAAAATGTCAAGTAAAAATTGAGCTGCCACTGCTCTCTAAATGATAAGATATGTCAACAAGGAAAATGGAATTTGTCTTAAAAAGTTCTTAACAATCAACTTTTTGTTGTACAAAGTAAGGCATACCCATACTGTGTATATATAAATGTAACCTTACACACATAACTCCACAAAAAGGGTTGGGGTGGCTCAATCTTGCAGTTACCTTCAAAATCTATCACACTAACATGTCTTCACAAGTTATTATATTCTGATATTGCACTCCCATGACTGTGACCTCTAGTAGCCCAAAAAGGAAAATTCTCCATCATTTGAGTTACATTTAACTTCTGAATTAATATTCTTACTGGAGCCTAGTTAGGTCTGAGCTGGTCTGATTTCTTTCATGGTCTATTTCTATCATGGTCTACAGGGCCGTGTTAATTTGCATAGCTATTTTCATTTTTACTGAAATGTCTAAATTTAAGCAATAAACCAGCTTAAAATTGTTTTGCTGAGGAGAAAATTGTGATAGAGAGTTGGGATATGGATTTGAAAGAGGGAAAGATTCGAATAATAACAATCTATATTTACACAATACTTTGTAGTCTGACAAAGGACTTTAGCATATGTTTGGGGGCAACACGACATAATGAACTTGGAATTAGGGACCTGGGGTTTGAATCCTGCCTCTTTCAACATTTAATAGCTGCATGATCACAGACAAGTCAATTCATTTCTTGGAGTTCCAGCCTCCTTATCTGTTAGAAAGGGACAAAAATATTCCTGTCACATATGTCCCTGTTACATATGTCCCAGGACTGCTAGGAGGAATGGCTTTATGAGCCTTAAAGCAGTGTGAATGTGAGCTATTCTATGTCATTTCATTTGAGAGGAGACCTCTTCATGTGTAAAATCAAGATGTGGCAAAGCCACACATTGTGTGTATAAGTGTGACACCAGGCAGCTGAGGAAGAAGACTCAGAATGCTGAAAAAGAGAGGAAAGCCTTCTCACCTGCTAAGCTAGAGCACTGGCCAATACATCCCGGTCACCCCAGGCTCCTTGTCACCTGAGATGGTAGGAAAGACTCCAGGGAAGGTCTCAAGCCTTCCATCTACCCATATGTGTCCTCCTCAGTAACCTGGAAGGGACCTGCTGCCCTGGCCATACAGCAAAGAGGACAGTGACTTGAGGGTATGCTGATACTACTCAGATCTAATTATCTAGCCTTAACCTCTCTCCTAACCTCTAGTATTATATCCTCAGCTGCTTAATGGACATTTGGAATCGATGTCCTATAGACATCTTAAACTCAACATGTCCAAAACTGAACTTGATATCTTTCCCCCAAGCCTTCCCCTCGTCCTAATTTTCCTATTACTATCTAGGCTGGCAACTTTGGCACCATCCTGGATTCCTCACTCTCACCCCCATAGCCAATCATTTGCCAAGTTCATTCTACCTTCTGATATTGCTCATATATGCCCCTTCTCTCTTCTCATACTGCCACCCACCCTCACCAACTCACATATGGATTATTGAGATAGCCAGCTGGTTGGGATCTCCCCACTCCAGTCCATCCTCAGCTGTCAAAGTGATCTCAAATCACAAGTTGGACCATGTCCTCCCTCCATTCAACAAACCCCAGTTGCTTCCTATCATCCCCAGAATCAAATACAAAATCCCATGGCTTTCAAAGCCATGTATAATCTAGCTCTCTCCCATCTTGCTGGTATTTTTACAACTCAATCTTCTGCATGTACTCTGCAATCCAGTGACATGGGCTGCCTAGCTGTTCCTTGCACCAGGAAGTTCATCCTGCCCTCCAGTCCTGGAGTATTTTTCCTCCTCATCTCTGTCATCTTGGCTTCCCGCAAGTCCCAGCTAGAATCCTACAAAAAGCCTTTCTTGATACCTCTTGAGCTCTATAGATACTGTAACCTCATTATCCTGTAGATATATTTTTATTTTTATTCATTTTTATTTTACTTTTTTGCTTTTTGGAGGGGGGAGGGCAGGGCAACTGGGGTTAAGTGATTTGCCCAAGGTCGCACGACTAGTGTGTTAAGTATCTGAGGCTGGAATTGAACTCAGGTCCTCCTGACTCCAGGCCCAGTGCTCTATTCACTAAGTTACCTAGCCACCCCTGTAGATATATTTTTGCTAAGTAGCTGTTTACATGCTGTCTCTCACATTAGATGGTAAGCTCCTTGAGAGCAGAGACCATTTTTCCCTTTCTTTGTGCCTGGCACATAATAAATGCTTCTCAATATAAGTTTCCTGTATCTAAGGGTAACCTTGATACAGAACTCCTAGGACCGATGCAAATGCTTGGTTATCTACAGGAATGAGATGCAGGAGGAGATGTGGAGTGAACTGAAATGCTAATGTATCTGTGTTTCTTAGTTTGCTGAAGGTGAAGTTTTCCCTCAGTGAAACAGTTCTCTCATATAATTAAAACTGGAAATACTATTTCTCAATCAAAAACCAATTAGCCTCTGAAATGCTGCCATTACTGGGAGTCCATAACTTTCCCTCATTCTACTGGGTTTAAAAAACATATTTCTTAAAACTGTATAAACTAATTGAAAAACACAAATAAATTAAAGGAATGCAAACATTTACGTGCAGCTGGTATTTCAAGCTTACCATGACATGTCCAGGTAGGCATTGAGAGCTTTCCGAATGACGTGCCCCAAATAGCCATTCTTTTCTGCAACATGTTTTGCCCAACTATAAAGGACAGGGGGATAGCAAATATCAAAACCACTGCAAATTAAATTAGGTGGAAATAATTATCTTTTTTTTTGCATATGAGCTCTACAAATCCCATTTGGGGAATATTTTGCTTGTTAGAATTTTTACATAGCAACAAATCACAACTGAATGTCAAGAAGAAAAATGATGATACATTTTTTAGAGCTTTGTAGTGACTGCTCTTTCTCATAAATGCTTATAAATGAAATGGTAGAATACAGGTACAGATGGTCAATTCTCAATTATTTGTACTAAAAAAGGAAAAGTTTTATATGCAGAAATCAATAAGGTGAATTTTTACTTTTCATCAACATCATTTACCTATGATACGCATATCCCTACCCATTTCCATTGCTACATATGAAAACGCCTCTGTAAAGCTGACAATGTCTTTGTTCATGTTTCTGAACAAAAGTAATTTGAAGAGGTGCTTAAATTCACCCTGCATATTGACTTCCCTTCCAATAAATGAAATTTATAATATAATCTAAAAACCTCATTTTCACCTGCTATTCCAATCACCTCTTCGTTAAAAATGTGCATGCTTTTTAGGGATCTAGCTAAGTTTTGTTTTCTTTGACCTAAATAAAAGGGCCAGCTAACTCATAAACAGGATAATCAGTTGTCAGATAATTAAGAGTTGATGAATTCCAAATAAGGTAAGCCTTGGCAGAATAGTGATTTCCCAAGGAGAAGTGTAAAGAATTCCCAAGACACTATTTCCCAAAACATGTTTCCCTATTCCCTCTGTTGCTGTTGCTATGATAAATGTCTTTTCCATATATAACTTTTTCATGGTTTCTTACACAACAGCTTTCTCAGGGTCTCTAGGAAAAGTCTCCAAATTGCCTGTCATATAGTATAGGGAACACCACAAGGTTCCTTCGATGTGTCCTCCTTGTGCAGCCTTATGGAAATATTCACCAGCTAATGTCTGGAAAGAAACAGATAAAGATGTCAGCCTGCCTAATAAAGAGGTCTCTTGTCTATGTTCTTCTGCCCTCTCTGCCAAGCTGATTTCAGAAATGCCAAGATAGTGAGGTACCTTAAGACTGATTTTATCACAGACTCATAACTTCAAATACCCTAAAGGAAACAAAGACAGGACAAGCAGTTCTAGAAGACAGAAGCCCTCTAAAGGAGGGTTTCTGTCTGATATGTGAAACCTACTCCAGCTAATCCAGGGATCAAGCTAGCCAGTAAACAAGCCTGTTCATCACACATAAAGCCCACTAGCAGTCACTTCAGGTGAAAATCCACTCAGTTGATTTTTCTAAGCCCTCCCTCCAAACACATACACATAATTTTAATTTATTTTAAGAGAGATGAGAACTAGAATATAATTAGCAATATAAGTGTCATGTATTTAGATGTGTAGGAGGGTTATTAAGCATGCATAATGAACAAAAATACATACAGGGCATCCCAAAAGTCTTAGCATAGTTTCAAGCTATTAAATCTAAAAAGTTATTTAAACTATTAAAACTTAAAACTGCACTAAGATTTTTGGAACAGCCTATATGTATTTTTGTTTATTTATGCATGCTTAATAACACTCCTACAAATCTAAATATTCTCTTGAGTACCTTCTTTCCTGTATCTGTATCCTAAAATCTGTACCGCCCAATATAGTTCCTAATTAACTACTGTCACATACTGTTCCATTACCTTAGTCTTACTGTTCCAGCTAGACTCTAAAGCTTTTGGGGAAAGGACCATATGCCTAACCATCTAAACCTCATCAGGTGCCTATAACAGTGCTGAGCACTTAGAACACACTCAAAAAATATTAGCTTCTGCCTAGAATTCGTGGCCACGACAAAGTTTTTCTCCCTCTAGACTAATTTGTATGCTTTCCTTTTTCAAGATAATGAAAAATATGTAGCTGAAATTGTATCCATTTATGCTTGAGCTGCCAGGACATTCAGAACAAAATTAAGGGCTCAACTTTCAGAAACTAGCTCAATCTAGGTGCCTGGTTATATCTGCTTCACTGGTTCTTTTCTTTGGTTTTGGTTTTGGTTTTGGTTTTGAGTAGTCCTTTTTCATATGTGTTTTAATTTTATAGATTTCCCCAAATACATTGGGGAAGTAGATATGTTAAAAGAAAAAGCTTTGGGGTGGCTAGGTGGTGCAGTGAATAGAGCACTGGCCCTGGAGTCAGGAGGACCTGAATTAAAATCTGGCCTCAGACACTTAACACTTACTACTTGTGTGACCTTGGGCAAGTCACTTAACCCCCATTGCCCTGTCCTCCTCCCTCCAAAAAGAAAAAAAAAAGAAAGAAAAAGCTTTCAGTAGTGGTTCCATGAAATCTTACTCACTTGGTTCCTTCCAGTGACTCCTGGGAAAATTCCATCTAGATAAAGAACTCCAAGATTGTATGAGGCATCTGGATTCCCCATTTCTTCTGCTTTTAGCCAGTATTTTGCTGCCTTGACATAGTTTTTCCTAAATTTGTGGTAATACCATCCTAGGCCATTCACTGCCTGATGTAATCCCTGTATTTTGAAACAACAACAACAACAAAAATAGAAATTATTTTCCCTAGAAAACAAAGTTAAAATAGCAATAGGACATAGGAGTAATCTGCACAAATCTAACCCCTATGCAAGCTTCCACTGTTATTCATTTTATGGGTAGATGGGTCATTCAGAATTACTCATCAAGGCATCCCCAACATCCACGTAGGCTTTTATGAAGCAGCTTCGATGATTTCTATCTTCTTAACAATGATGTTGGGGCCAAATTTATTACTCACTTTCTTTGCTCTGATGATTCTTAGTTTCTTAGGAGGGCAGCATTCTACTGTAGGCAAGGCAGACCAGGGTAGATAAGCATAAGGAACAGGACTTTATGAACAGCCCTGGAAGTATGTGAGGCATATGGGACTATGATGTTTGAACTCTGCCCTAGCTCAAGGAGGTTTCCAGTTGATCTGTTTGATGATCTGTTGGGTTACTCTGCTGTAAACAATGAAATCACCACAGCAGGAAATTGCCACAACTTCCTACTTGCAAGTAAAGGCCATCTGTGACTACTGAGCCTTCCCAGCTTTGACAGCTAGTTTAAAGCCTCAGCAGGGATTGAGCATCTAAAAGAAGAAGGGAAGATATAGGAAGGTAAAAGGAAGTTTTCACAAAAAATTGACTGAATCTGAAAGGGGTAAGTTTAGAGAGAGTGCTGGAGAAAGGTACTTACTATGGTACCCATATAAAGCCTGACTTGCAATGAATCCTCTTGTTCTTTTTGGATCAAATCCCTCTTTATTTATCATATTTTTGCTCTTTCTTGCATCCCTTACCCTCTTCAAGAGATCCTCCTCCAATCTCTCTAAGAACTCATCTGTTTAATATTAAAGCTACTGCTCTAAAAAGGTTCTAGGAGAATTTCTACTGAAATGGCTTCCTAGCTTTTTGAATGTGTCACAGACCCATTTGTCAATCTGGTGAAGTTTGTGGTCCCCTCCTCAGGAAAATATTTTTAAATGCATAAAATAAAATGCATAGGAGTACAAAGGAAACCAATTCTATTGAAATAAAGTTCTCAAAATATTTTTTCCAAAATGTCACCTGTTACTAAAAGGACTCAGGACCAACATTAAGTCAAAGCTCTGTGCAAATAGTGTCTCTTTGCATGCTATTCTTCAGTGAAAAAGAGACTCCGAGTACAAGAACTGCTTTTTGTTTTGTTTTTTTATATCTAGCACCAGCATAGTACCTTGCCCAGAGCAGGCACCTCATAAATGCTTATTGTTGGATTGATATGAATGATGTAATGGAAAGAACTGAACCTGGATTTAGCATACCAGAGTCCAAAGTCATGGTTCTGCCACTTACCGGCTATGTGACTTCAGGCAAATCACTTAAAATTGTTTGAGCCTTGGTTCACTCCCCTGTAAAAATGGAAACAACAGTCCTTGCAAGGTCTACCTACAGATACGTTAGACTAGATGATTCCTTATGTACCTTCCAATTCTAAGCCTCTAAGAGAGTATGTGATATGATAGTCTGTCCATTATAAAGTGCTATATAAATATACAACATTATTGATATTGTTGTTGATTGATGGATAGGCTAGGTAGACTATCAAAATAGAATGGAAAGGAGGGAGCCAAGATGGTGGAGTAGAGGTAGCAACCTAGCCAAATTCCACCAACATTTCCTTCCAAACAGCCTTAAAGTAATGTGTCAAATTATTTCAGGAGCAGCACAGCTAACAAAAGGTTGTGATGAGACTCTTTTTTTTTCCCAGCCAAAGACAGCTTAGGAGGTTGGCGAGAGAGGTCTGTAATCCAGGGGTGGGGGCCAGCCTGAAGTACATGTAGTGACAAAACCAGTTGTAGGCCTTGGAGGAAGCTGCAATACCAGCAGCTGAAGTTTCAGGTGTTCTCAACCCAGGTAAGAGGGTTGAACAACTGGTTAGAAAGAGATTACAAGGGACCATGAGCAGACACTGGTAACAGGAGCTCTGATTACAGTTCCAAGGCAGAGAGGAGCAGTAGTACTTGTGGCTACAAAGGAGCATGGAACCTGGTCACAATTTCAGGGCTGAGAGGAGCTCTAACATTTCCAACTACGGGGGGTGGGGGGGAGGGGAGGCAGAGGCCCTTCTTGGGTGAAGACCAAGCCACAGACCAGGAGAGCAATGACCATACTTCTCCTAGAATAAGATCACCTTGGCAGCACCAAAAAGTTTCAGATCCCTAGAAATAGCTCTAAAAACATCAGCACAAAAAATGCCTAAAGGTTGGGACAGTGCCTCCTCCACCCTCACCCTGGGACCAAAGTCCAACTTTAACATGAAGTTCAAAGTTAAAAAATAAGCTGGAAAATTCAGCAAAGAACAAAAAAAGAACCTGACCATCAAAAAGCTACTATGGTGTGAGGAAAGATCAAGACATAAACTTAGAAGACAACAATGTAAAAACAGCACCAAGGAAAGCCTCTAAAAAACCCCTGCAAATTGGACACAAGCCCAACAAGAATTTCTGGAAGAGTTAAAGAAAGAGATAAGAATGGTAGAGAAAAAATTGAGGGGGAAATGAGAATGATACCAAAAAATATGAAAAAAGAACTAACAGTTTGGTAAAAGAGGTATGAAAAAATACTAAAGAAAATGACACCTTAAAATATAAAATTAGTTAAGTGGTTAAAAAAGGCACAAAAACCCAATGAAGAGAACACACACACACACAAAAACAAGCAAACAAAAAACCAAACCCATAAATGGTCAATTGGAAAAGAGGTACAGAATATTCATTTGAAATATCCTATTGGAAAAACAACTCACATAGAAAATGGATTGAAGAGAGGTAATGTAAGAATTGTTGGACTACCTGAAAGCAATGGGTTAAACACAGATCCTAGACATCATATTTCAAGAAATTATGAAGGAAATTTGTCCTGATATCTTAGATTCATGGAGTAGAATATAATCCACAGATCACCTACTGAAAGAATTCCAAAATGAAAACTCCCAGAAATATTATCAACAAAGCCCAGAATTCCCAGGTCAAGGAGAGAATATTGTAAGCAGCCAGGAAGAAAGAATTCAAATACCATGGAACCACAGACAGGATCACACAAGATTTAGCAGCTTCCATAATGAAGAAGCAGAGTCCTTAGAATATAATATTCAGAAAGGCAAAGGAGCTAGGATTGCAACCAAGAATAACCTACCCAGCAAAACTGAGTATAATTTTTTTTGGGGGGGGGAATAAATATTTAATGAAATAGAGGATTTTTAAGTATTCCTGATGAAATGATCAGAACTGAATAGAAAATCTGACACTCAAACACAAGACTCAAGAGAAACATAAAATGTAAAAACGAAAGAGAAATCATAAGAGACTTAATAAGATTAAATTGTTTACATTCCTAAATGGGAAGATAATACATGTAACCATTAAGAACTTTATCATTATTCGGGTAGTTAGAAGGAGTCTACATAGACAGAGGGCATTGGTATGAGTTGATTATGTTGGGATGATCTAAAAAAAAGGAAGGGGTGAGAAAGAGGTATGCACTGGGAGAAGGGGAAAGGGAAAGAAAAAATAAGGAAAATTATCTCACATAAAAGAGGCAAGTAAGGAAGGGCTTTTACAGTAGAGGAAAAATGGAGAGGGTGGTAGGCAACACTTGGACCTTACTCTAATATAAAGTGGTTCAAAGAGGGAGGAAAATGTGTGTGTGTGTATATATATATATATATATATATATATATATATATATATACACACACACACATATACACATACACACATATATGTATGTATGTATATATTCAGTTGCGTATAAAAATCTATCTTACCCAACAGAGAAGTAGGAGGGGAAGGGGATAAGGGAAAGCAAGAGGGTGATAAAAGGAAGGGGCAGATTAAGGAAGACAGCAGTCAGAAGCAAAACATACTTTTGGGGAGAGAGATGGTAAAAAAGAGAAAGAGAGACAGAAGGATAAACAGAAGAAAATAGAATGGAGGAAAATACACAGTAATCATAACTGTGAATGTGAATGGGATGAATTCTCCCATGAAATGGAAGTAGATTGCAGAATGGATTAGAAACTAGAATCCAACAATATGGTGGTTGTTACAAAAAACACAAGTGAAACAGAAAGACACATACAGAGTTAAACAAATGGCTAGAGCTGAATCTCTTATGCTTCAACTGAGGTAAAAAAGGCAGGGGTATCAATCATGATCTTTGACAAAGCAAAAGCAAAACCAGACATAAATAAAAGACATAATCAGGGAAACTACATTTTGCTAAAAGGTACCATAGACAAAGAAGTAATACCAAAAAAAGTTACAGCAAGTTTTTCTGATAAAAGCCTCATTTCTCAAATATATCGGGAACTGAGTCAAATTTATGAAAATAAGAGCCATTCTCCAACTGATAAATGGTCAAAGGATATGAACAGGCAGTTTTCAGAAAAAGAAACCAAAACTATCTATAGTTATATAAAAATATTCTAAATCACATTGAGTAAAGAAATACAAATTAAAACAATTCTGAGGTAACATCTCACACCTATCAGATTGGCTAACATGACAAAAAAGGGAAAATAACAAATGTTGGAAGGAATGTGGAAAAATAGGGACTGCTCCAACCATTCAAGAGAATAATTTGGAACTGTTTCCAAAGATTAAATTGGGCATACTTTATGACCCAGAAATATTACTACTAGGTCTGTATCCCAAAGAGATCAAATAAAAGAGAAAATGACCTACATGTAGAAAAATATTTATTGCAGTTCTTTTTGTGTTAGCAGAGAATTGGAAACTGAGAGAATGCCCATCAATTTGGAAACAACTGAATGAGTTGTAGTATATGACTGTGATGGAATACTATTTTGTTATAAGAAATTACAAGGGAGATGGTTTCAGAAAAACCTAGGAAGACCTATATGAATTGATGCAGAGTGAAGTGAGCAGAACCAGGAGATCATTGTACATAGTAATAGCAATATTGTAATGATGATCAACTATGAAAAACTTGGCTACTCTGATCAATACAATGAATGAAGATCACTCTGAAGGACTCATGATGAAAAATACGTATATAAATATATATATATATATATATATATAAATGTGTGTGTGTGTATATATACATATACAATTATTAATTTTTTATATGTTTATTTAATATTTTTTTTCTTTTTTGCTTTTTGGAGGGCAATTAGGGTTAAGTAACTTGCCCAAGGTTACACGGATAAATTTTTTTTTTTGTTTGTGTGTGCATTAAGTGTCTGAGACCAGATTCAAACTCAGGTCCTTCTGACTCCAGGGCCGACACTCTACTCACTGCACCAGCTAGCTACCCCGCATATACAATTATTAATACTACTTTACATGTAATTGGAAAATAAGAGGAGGGGATATCCTGGGGACTGCTTTATTTGTGGATAGGGGAAAAACGGGGAGAAAATTTGTAACACAAAAACTGGTGGAAAGGAATGAAGTAAAACAGAAGTTAATAAAGCATTAAAAAAAAAAAGATTGTTAAAATAAATAAATAATGAAATTTAAAAATAGAGCAGCCAAACATTCCTCATGAAAAATAACACAACATTCTTGGTTTTACTTGACTCATTTTTACAATAGCATAAGCACTGAATCAAGTCTCTCCAGGTTTCCCATTTACTAATGATAAAAATAAGGCCATTAACTGATGCTCAAGGACATAGCAAAATATATCAGATTATGCATTAGGAATCACAACCCCCAAATTTGCATAGTCTAAGAAGGTAACAACTCATGACTTTTAAAAGGCAATAATTGCTACTTTGGGCATCAAATCATTGTAAAAGATTACTAATGAGACAGATGACTAGAAAATGGTATAAAAAAGTCATGTGGCAAGACCAAGGGGTAGCAGAGGCCCAACTTAGGTATTACATTAATATCTTCAAAATGTTAAGGGGGTTAATAGAAGGTCTAGGTATGGGCTCTGATGGAGGATTTATGGGACAGTCTTACCTGACAAGAGTCTCACCCTATGAGTATGTACTCCAATATGTCCTGTTGGTGGGTATATCACCATTAGTGAGAACACAGATTCTTTGAAGGGTTGCCAAGAGAAGATAAAAAGTATCCAGGAGAGAGGAGTGGTTAACAGAGTAAAAATGTGCAGAGCATTCAAGGAAAATGAGGCCTGAGAATGTCATTAGATTTAGTAAGAGATTTGTTTCATAGTAGGAAGTTGGCTTCTTCTGAGGTAGGGCTCTAATTTTATCATTGCCAGAAGGTGGGCATTGATGAATTTTTGCTCAACTGCCCCACATTAAGTAAAAGCAATGCCCATATAAATGAAATATTAGATTTCTTAAAGTATTGTGTAAATATATAATTACATTGGTTTAAAAATTTTTTGCTTTTTTGGGGGGGTGCAATTGGGGTTAAATGACTTGCCCAAGGTCACACGGCTAGTTTATTTTTTGTGTTAAGTGTTTGAGGCCACATTTGAACTCAAGTCCTCCTGACTCCAGGGCTGGTGCTCTATTCACTTTGCCACCTAGCCGCCCCTGGTTTTTAAAGTTTAAACAAACATAATCTTTTGCTTAAGTTTTATTTGGATGCTTCATTGCAGTATGGAGATTTTCCTGGATTCTTGAATGCTAGCCCCTGAAATTCAAAATCTGATAGTTTCCATCAAGGTACAACAAGGTTGATGAAAAATTTTATGTTTATCATTTGAACACCAGTCTAGCTAAATTCAGAAATGTTCATATTGAGGGTAGGTTTTTGGCCACAGGAACTCTTGAAGACCATCTACTAAGCTGTGGACCTGGTAGAAAAAGTTAGTGATACTGATAAAATGACATATCCTTCAAGTACTGAGGTAAATAAGCATATATAAGGGACTAGGGGTCCCTCAGCAAGCAATGGGACAGACCTGTTTCTGAGTAGGCAGCAACTATCTCTCTGACTAAATATCCCCAAAGGCTTTATTCCTAGAGTACCATGTGTGAGCTCCACAGCCGTACTCCTACATATAGGAATTTTAATTAAAACAAAACAAAACAAAACAAAATAGGATGGCTGAACAGAAAGAAAACAGAAAGAGGAGGAAGGATTATATTTGGATGGAGAAAGGTAAAGATAGATACACAAAACAAAAAAAGCACCAGCAAAACACTTTTTAAGTGTAAAGAAGAAAGCAAAGTGAATTTTCAGAAGGGGACAAAAATAAGCAAACTATGATTTCATTAAATTATATATATGAAATACATATATAACTATATAACACAGACATACACATATAGTCTATATACACATATATTCATAAAATTTAAAAAATAAACAATATATCAGAAGTTTTCAGTTTCTGGTGCAATCTTATTTTTCTTGTTCTTTGAATATTGAAATGTTTTCGCTGATCCATATTTCCTTGTGCTACTGTGATTTTGCTTTGCTCATAAAATGCCGTGCCTCCTTTGATACACCATGCCACTCTGGGCAGTGCTGTGCAAATGTTTTTCATGTCTCAAAATCTATACTAAAGTTCTGCAGAAAGACCTTGAGAGTGTCTTTGTACTGCTTCTTCTAACCTCTCTGTGAGTGCTGGCAAGTTCTCTATAAAATAGCCTTTTAGGTAAACATGTGTTTACCTTACAACTGATGGTATCAAAGGCCTTGGTCAGGTCAACAAATGATGTGCACAGACCTCTCTTCTACTCCTGGCATTTCTCCTGGAGTTGTTGGTCAGCAAATACCATGCTGACCATTCCTTGGCCTTTTCTGAAGCCACACTGGCTCTTGGGTAGATGACCATCTTCCAAGTAAAGAATCAGCGGATTTTTTAAAATTAAATTTTATGCTTATTTTTAGTTCACATCCTTCATTTCCATAAGATTTTGAGTCACAAATTTTCTCCCTGTCTTTCCCCTACCCACCACCCTAAAATAGCGATCCCACTGTATACCCCGCCCCCGCAATCTGTTCTCTCCTATACCCTCCCCTATCACCCCTCCAACTTTCCAGTAGGGCAAGATGGATCTCCATACCCCAAGTCTATATATCTAAGAATCAGCTTATTAAGAAGGACTCTGGCAAGAATCTTGCCAGCAATGACTATGAGAGAGAACCCTCCTCTCCCCGCAGGATTGTCATAGAATTCATTTCATTTTCCTTTATAGATATAGAAAATGGAAGCATCCTTGAACTCCTGGGGGATAACCTCCTCTTCCTATATAACCCCAGGATTTCAGTCAGCTTTTGTATGACCAGTGGATCCCTTGCTTTGTCTGCTGGGATGGAATTAGCACTAGGTGCTTTGTCACATGAGAGGACCCTAATGACATTCAGAACCTCTTCTTCATTGGAAGTATGGCTAGACAGGGATTGAATTCAACTTGAGGTATATGGTCAATGGCTTCAGCATTGGATGGTCTGTTGAGAACACCATGGAAGTGTTCAGTCCATCTCTCCAGGATCAAGTCCTTATCTCTGATCCCCGTGGCTCCATCAGCACTGAGTAATTTAGATGCACCATAGATCTTTGGCTGATAAATAGTCTTCAGGGCATCATAGAAGTGCTTTGGATTGTTGCTATAGGTATAAAACTGAATCTCATCTGCCTTCACTTTACTTTGGATGGAGTTAAATGCTGCCTTCTTAGAGACCAACAAACTATCCCTGCTGGGAAACCCTGTGGAGTTCTTGTTTTTCAATTAACAACTTCTAATGGCCAATCACAATTCCAGAGGACCAAGGACAAGGAGTGCTACCCAAGCTTCAGGGAGGAGAGGTGATGGACTAAACATGCAAAATGAGACTCATTTTCGGACATGGCCAGTGTAGGAATTTGTTTTGCTTGACTATGCATATTTGTTGCAAGGATTTGTGGGTTTTTGAGAGGAGAAAAAAAAGCTTAATAATTGAAAAGCTATCCATTTAGCTCAAAGATCCTGCCACTGTTCAAGATATTTTTGGAACTTCTCCTTGGAAATGAGTTAAGAGCTAGTTTGTAAGCTCACTGTAACACAAAATCAGTCAAATTACATTATACTCATGTTTCATTTTGTACCACAAACAGAACTGAACACCTTAATCACCAGACCTAGTTCTGTCTGACATTTAGCTATTTCCAAAAATCATATCTATGCTCAAAAGATTAAGATAACTCCTACTAAGGATGCCAAAAAAATATGCTGTAGATACTAATGGAAGTTCCAAAAGAAGAGTTTCAGCCCTGCTGTGAGTAATGGCAGCATCATAGGAATACAATTGTACAGTCTTCTAGTGTGACTATTTTGAAAGAGACAACATTCATTTGGCTATAAAATTCTGGCATATTTGTTTAAATAAAATCAATCCTGTAACTGCATAGTCATGCTTCATATTATATTGACATTTGCTTGTCAAATTAACTACCATGTAAAATGTAGGTAATTATAAGTGTAACTCTACATAGCTGTTAAAATGGGTGTTCTCTAACTAGATAATACAATGGAATTGTTTTTTACTTAAACAAAAGTAATACCTAAATCACAGATTTGTAGAACTTTAGAGGTAAAACAAGTTTTAAAGATCTTTTAAGTAAAAAACTTAGTACGTTAAGGACATGACTAGGCTAGTCTACATTTTTTCCCCAGTTATTGTTGTTGCTAACCTTGTCCTCACCTTTTTCTTTTCTTTTTTAACTTTTTCTCAATTAGACGTAAAAAGAATTTTTAACATTTTTTAAAAATTTGAGTTCCAAATTCTCTCTCTTTCTCCTCTCCATCCTCCTTAAAAAGGCAAACAATTTGATATAGATTATACATGTACATCTAGGCGGTACAGTGGATAGAGTACCAGGTCTGGAGTCAGGAAGATCTGAGTTCAAATACGGTCTGAGACATTTATTAGACATTTGACCCTGGGCAAACTATTTAGCCCTTTTTGTCTCAGTTTCTTCATCTGCAGAATAAGCTGGAGAAGGAAATGGCAAACCATTGCAGAATCTCTGCCAGGAAAGCCCTAAATGGGGTCACAAAGAGTTGGACATGACTGAAACGACTGAGCAACAACAAATGTGCAATCACGCAAAACATAGTTTCCATATTAGCCATGTTGCAAAAGAAAATCTGGACCAAAAAAAGAACAGAAAACAAAAAGAAAGAAAGAAAGGAAGGAAGAAAGAAAGTAAAATAAAGAAAGTTTTAAAAGGTATCCTTCAGATTCATGATGGAAAATGCTGTCCACATCCAGAGAAAGAACTAATGGAGCCTGAATACAGATTGAAGCAAACTATTTTCATTTTTTGGTTGTGTTTTTTTCCTTTTGTTCTATTTATTCTTTCACAACATGGCTAATATAGAAATATATTTTACATGATTGCACACATATATAACCTATATCAAATTGCTTACCATCTTAGAGAGGAGGATAGAGAGGGACGGGGAAAATTTGGGATTCAAAATTTCATTTAAAAATTAATGTCAAAAAATTATCTTTACATGTGACTGGAAAAATAAAATACTATTAAAAACAAGATAAAATAAAAATTTTAAAGTATGCTTCAATCTGTATTCAGACTCTATCAGTTCTTTCTCTGGAGGTGGATAGCATTTTCCCTCATAAGTCCTTTGGAATTGTCTTGGATCATTTTATTGTTGAGAATAGCTAAATCATTCACAATTGCTTATTGTGTATTGCTGTTACTGTGTACAATGTTCTCCTGGTTCTGCTCACTTCACTCAGTATCAGTTCATGTAAGTCTTCCCAGGTTTTTCTGAAAGCATCCTGCTCATCATATTTTATAGCACAATAGTATTACATTACAAACATATACCACAACTATCTCCCAATTGATGGGCATCCCCTCAATCTCCAATTCTTTGCCACTACAAAAAGAGCTGTTATAAATATTTTTGTACAAATAAGTCCTTTTCCCTTTTAAAAAATCTCTTTGAGATACAGACCTAGTGGTGGCATTGTTGGATCAAAGGGATATAGTTCCAAATTGCTCTCCAGAATGATGGAATCAGTTCACAACTCAGGGAAGAGACTTTTAACTGGACTCAAGAGCATTTCCACAACATGACTCTTTATAATATGGAACTTCCATACAACTCCCATATTTCACAGTAATAATAATGGAATGGAAGGAGTATTTATTTATTTATTTATTTTTTTAAAAGCAATTGGGGTTAAGTAACTTGCTCAAGGTTACACGGCTAGTCATTTGATTTATGCGTGGGTGCTCATTTTCTGAGGCCGGATCTGATCTCGGGTCATCCAAACTCCAAGGCCGGCGCTCTTACTCACTGCGCCACCTAGCCTCCCCTTTAGGGCAATTGGGGTTAAGTAACTTGCCCAAGGTTACACGGCTAGGTTTTTGTTTGTGTGGATTAAGTGTCGGAGGCCGGCTCCGAACTCAGATCCTTCTGATTCCAGGGCCAGCGCTCTATTCACTGCGCCACCTAGCCGCCCAGGAAGGAGTATTTATTAAGTACCTAGCATATATCAGACACTGGGCTATTATTCCTTTTATAAATTTATCTCATTTTATTTTCACAACAACACTATTATTATTAGCCCCATATTTTTTTTTTTTGCTTTTTTTTTTTTTTGGAGGGCAATTGGGGTTAAGTAACTTGCCCAAGGTCACACGGCTAGGTTTTTGTTTGTTTGTGCATTAAGCGTCTGAGGCCAGATCTGAACTCAGGTCCTTCTGACTCCAGGGCCGATGCTCTACTCACTGCGCCACCTAGCCGCCCCTATCCCCATATTTTTATAGCTGAAGGAACCAAGATAAATATGGGTTGAGTGACATGGTCATGGACACACAGCTAATAAGTGTCTAAGACGGATTTGAAGTTGTAATGGGAATGGGAATTTGAAGATCTTCCCTCAATAAGCCTAGGGAAATTTGAAGATCTTCCCTGCTTTGAAGATAAATTCTGCTCCCTAATAGGCTGAATGTCACATGGAACCTGTGGTGGGAAGACTTTGCTGAAGGGTGGAGCAGAGCCCAAGGAAGCTGGGAGGCAGAACCAGAGAGATGGTGGGAGAGAGAGGATGCTCAGGCAAGGAGTTAGTCAAGTTTGTGAGTAAATATTGATCTTGGATTGGTTTGTGGGAAGGCTGAAGGATGCTGTAGCTCTCTGTATTGTTATAGCTTATTAACTTCTTTGCTACTATGATGGAATTGGCTTACTGGTTTTGGGATTTGCTTTTCTGGTGTCTGAATAAATGCTTTGCTTCTGTCTTTTATATGGATAGTCTGCTATATTTTGTGATTGAGCACCATGCAGGAACATTTATAGTCATGGTAGGTATATTTATCATGATTGTGGGTGCTGTAAATATTGCATTAGCACTACAAAAGTCAGGCAGAGTATTGCTATTCCTGATTTATTTAGATGTCCCTTGCCTTTTTGTGGTACCAGAACAAAGAGGAACACTATCTGTACCTTATGTTAATCATCATGGCAGTTTTTAGCATGAGCAACCTTCAACTCCATACCACCCCATTTACTTCTTAGATTCATAAGAACAGTTAGAGCATGTTGACTGAGGTTCTAACTCAGTCAATGGTAATACTAGAGACCACATGGCTGGCATTTCAGGCTTCCTATCAGTTTACAATCACTTTAGCAGTCTAAGTGCACATAAAAACAGTGACAGCAGCAACCACAAAAACAAGTGCTTTAAGGTTTACAAAGCACTTTATATGTGGTAACTCATTTTACAGAGGTGCCCATTGTACATCATCTTGACTGAGTTCCCCTACTTGGCTGTCAGTGATCCTTTATAGCATGGATGATAAGTTTGGCTCTGAGGGGGTTGTGAAAATAATCATAAAAGCAATTATTATTGTTCAATTATTTAAGATCTATTTAATGTGCATTTAAAACCAGGCACATTGTGATTAATTTTCCACTCAAAGGTATACTAGATCCCTCTACACACAGAAGACCATGACATTTCTTTTATATAGCCAGATCCTGGTTAGTGCAAATCATGAATCCAGTGAAAAAGCTCTGTTTAAATTCCCACTGAATATTTCTATTGGGCTGGAACCAATTACCTTATTTTATTTAATTATATCTTTGAATAGTACAAATCTAAATACAGACAACAACTTCATAGGATTCATTATTTGCACTAATGAGGACTTGACTGCATAAGAAAACACTCTTCTGGATATAGAGGTGAGAAAACCTAGACCCTATCTCTGGAGGGCCAGTACCATCCCTGGTTTTGTGAACAGGACTTCAGAAGTATTTGCAAAACTCTATAAGGTGTGATCACTTTACTCACACTGGCTCATTGGGCACCACACCTCATTATGCAGCCAAATGGGTGAAGGAATAATATGCCCTCTGGTTTTCATCCCCTTCCTTCACATTCTAGTAAAACCAAAGTACATGAAGCCAGAAACTAGCTGTTTTTCTTTCTTTCTTCCTTTTTTCCTTCCTTCCTTCCCTCCTTCCTTCCTTCTTTCCTTTCTTTTCTTTTTTTTTTTTTTTTGCTTTTTGGAGGGGGGAAGGCAGGGCAATTGGGGTTAAGTGACTTGCCCAAGGTCACACAGCTAGTAAGTGTTAAGGGTCTGAGGCCAGATTTGAACTCAGGTCCTCCTGAATCCAGGAGTGGTGTTCTATTCACTGCTCCACCTAGCCTCCCCAAACTAGGTGTTTTGTCTTTGTCTCCCAAGTGCCTACCATAGTACCAGGAACATAATAAACCTTAATAAATGCTTATGGAACTGAATACTCCCTAAATCCACATTGGCCACTTGGTGTTCATTTGAGAAAGGGACAGGAGAAAAAAATTAACCTCCTTATTCTAGCTTTCATTGTGCTTCTGGAAAGTTCTAAGTACTCCTTACATAGATCACTATTGTAATGGAAACACTTCCAATATACTGATACATAAAGAAGATGGTAGGTATGGTAGCACAGCTTGGTCCTTACTTTCAATTATGTGGTGAAAAAATGAAATGCAGACAATACCTCCCAACAGACCGTAACTTCCTTTCTACAGTTTCTTTTAAAACTGCTACTTTGAACATTTCCTTCAGAACTCAATAACACAATCAGAACAGGTTCATAGGACCCTAGGATTTAGAGTTGACAAAGACCATTTCGTCTAGAGACCATCCAGGGCAAAAGAAACTAAATGATTAGCCCAAGGTCACACACCAGAAATGAGCAGTAACTCCAGGTCTTCTGACCTGAAGTTTGGTGCTTTTTCTAATGCTATATGCTGCATCGAAACCAACAATGTGGCCACAGCTAAAGCCCTGTCAGCCAAAAAAAGTATTTTCACATTAGAAGGTGGAATTCAAAGAATCAAAATGTTGGCTTTTCAAATTTAATAGTCTTTGTACTCATTCTATTTTAAGGAGATAAGCTATTTCTTATCAATGGAACAATGATCACATTTTCATCTCCTAAAATAATTTGGCTTGAATTATGTTTATAAAAAGATGAATTCAGTTTTCAAATTGTTCTGTCTGCTTTGTGACAGGTTTCTATGTGTGCAGGAACTAAATCAAGCCTCACCACTACATGGTTGTGGGTTTATTTCCCCCCTTCTCCTCCCTTTTCTACCTTCAGGATCTTTGTGTAAAGCGAAGGCATTTACTTCTATAAACTAGTGTGTGCGTAGGTGCTCATTGTGGAAATGTTTCACTCTAAATAAGAGGCTTAGGTGTTACCTTGGCAGCAGCTTTTTTCATCAGTTCTAAAGCAAGTCTTCTATTCTTTCGTACTCCTTGACCCTAAACAATAACAAACAACAATAATAAAAACGATGAAGAAAATATACATAGTTAATGCTCTGTAGATACAAGGCAAATAAACAGACTTGGCTGCTCTTGGCAGGACGCACACTAAAACATGTTAACTCACACTTTCTAAATTTAAAGCCAATTCCAAAAGAATCCTAGCTTCGGTATTGTTATTCTGTTATTGTTATTATCTAGGCTGACTTTGCTGACGTGAAATTCCCATTCATCACTAGTGTAAGTTCTATTTCAACCAAACCTGAACCAGTGCTATGAAAAGTAATGGCTAAGATATGATGAGGTTACCAGTCTTAGATGTGTTCCTTCTAAGATTATCTGTTAACTAGATTTTTTTTTTTACTTCAGTGGGGCAGGAGGATGAGGGAGGAGTAAGGATAAAAGGTTAAAACCATTCTCTGTCTTGGTTCATTAGGTTCTACTAATCCAGTGGGGGTGAAAACACTGAAGAATTAGTATTGGTATAACAAGGAGATGAAAAAATGATCAGAATTCTTCTTAATCAGAGCATGATGTTAACTCAAAGTCTTAAGAAAGAAGAGATTTTTGCTGTCACAAGAATAAAGCAAATGCTTCACAATTAGAATCACCACATTTCTCCAGCAGGAAAGAGCAGAAAGCAATTAGAAATGAGTTATTTACGGGAAAGAGGAAGGATTGAAAGGGCAGAGGAAAGGGTGATGAGACTTGAGGACACAAGTTACAGGGGAAAGGCACAGGCTGACTGTATAAAATATAAACTCATGGGTTAGCCAATGGTCTTCCACTTGTGGGGTAGGAATAGATAGGAGGGCATCTATGCAGAGACATTGTCAGACCCTGGAGACCCTGGGTTAGGATAACCTGGTGAATGAATTTCTCTAACTAACTTTCAGTAGTATTTATTATTTGTCCATATCATAATATCTAGCACATGACCTAGGGGCCACAACAAATTGCTTCCAATTACCTCAAATATCAAATAGAATTGTCATGAGACAATGAGTTTTTTACTCGCTAAAATAAAGCACCAAAGCAATCAACCTTTGCTCGATAGATATACTTAATAAATGCAGGAGAGCTAGGAGGGTGGAAGAAAACAACCTTGCCTCCTTAGTTTTACCCTTTGGTCTGGCTCAAATTCATTTTTGTGCCAAGCCATAGAGGATCCTGAGAATATCTAACTTTTAAGTTAAATAGTTACCTGAAACAGAAGGCTTTGATCTCCTCCCAGTCAGGTGTAGGGTTGAAAAGAAAGGATTCAGTCTTAGGCCAAAAGATATACACATGAGCTAGGTGGAGCAGATTTATGAGCTAAGGACAGATAAGCCCAAGCTCAGCAAAAATTACATGTCCAGAGCCAGTGGAACAGTATATATGGTGCAATGATATTATCAGAAAGTATTGGTGGACTTAAGGCATCAGGTATGTGTTGCTTCTCCACACAACTATCATTTCCCATTTGTGTGCCCCTTATGTATGCTCCTAATGTGGGCTCACTCTTCTCACTGATGATACATGTATTTGTAGGATTGAAGCCTAGGTTAATGGAAGGAATGTTCTATTTCCAATTTGCATTATGCTATTTTATTAAATGCCTTTGCTTTGAATTGATTGTGTCTTCTAGGTGACTAGAGGACAAAGTGAACACATTAGAAGGGGCTCATGAGTTGTGGTTTTGAGGAAATGTAGTCCCCCAGAATACCTTGAACCTGGGTAAATGTTTTGTTATTCTGGGAGTTTCCCAAATGTTAAAGAATTGAGACAATATTGTGGAGATGCTTTGAAAGGTATAATGTGTGAAACAAATATAAGGTGTGTATATTAATATGCTATTTAATATTAAAAGACAATATGGAGAATATTGAGTAATATAGGGAAATTATTATTTTCTTTTCTTTTTTGCTTTTTTTTTTTGGAGGGGGGGAAGGCAGGGTAATTGGGGCTAAGTGACTTGCCTAAGGTCACAAGGCTAGTAAGTGTTAAGTGTCTGAGGTCAAATTTGAATTCAGGTTCTCCTGACTCCAGGGCTGGTGCTCTGTGCACTGTGCCACCTAGCCACCCTCAAAGATTTTTTTAAAACAAGAACAAAACACTACATGAATCAATCCAGACTTTAATCTCCTTATTTTCTGGTGCTATTGATCCAGAACCAAACTGTAACAACAAAAACATCCTCTGAATATCCCTGCATTGGGTTCAAGTCCCCTGCTAGATAGAGAAATAGATGAATAGAATGAAGAGAGACAGACTAAATATGGAAAACAGAAGTTTACAATCAGGGAGGATAGAAGACAATTCTTTAAGGATGACTGAGGATTGCCTGGTAGAATGTGGCTCAGTGTTGATTTGCTGGGAATGACCTACTGAGTAGTCTGGCATGCAATTAGAAATGAAGTTTCTTTATCAAGGCTCAAGACTGACTGTGAAGTTGAACAACATTATAACAAATAAGCTATGCCCATGTAGTCCGTCACAGTAGATGTAAGTACTATGACAAGACCATCTGCTGAGGGGCTCAAACAAGGGATGTTCATCGTCTTCTTTGTATTCAAAAAGAGACCAAGGAAACACAATATACACATGTATCTTGTTCTATAAGGTAGAAGAGGGAGCTGGCTTTGGAGACAGGATGATTGGGGTTCAAGGTCTACTTCCAATACGAATTGGCTTTGTGACCCCAGGCAAATTACTTTACTTCTCAGTGTCCTGGGCATATAGAGTCTCAAAGACTATAAAGATGGATTGAAGATGATGACTTACATTGATGAAAAGAATTTCCCATCTAGGAGTTCTCTACTCATGAAATCATAGGTCCAAGCCCAATCCCTATCCCAATTGATTTTCCTACGAGAAGTATCTTAGTGAAGAGTTTCTCTGTACCAGATAGATGGTCAAACAGCGTGTAATTTGGTCGGAAGCTAAAGTTAACTAGGCTGTTTTCACTGGGTCAAGCTAAGATTCATTACAAAGACAAAAAGATGATTAAACTTGGACCCATGAGAAAATGTTAAGGGAGTTGGGATGATTAAGACTGGAAAAAGAAAGCAGGAAATCTAAATGAATTATCTCTGTGGGTGATAAACATGGGTATTTTCAGCCACAGACTGGGGAGGGGAGATAAAGACACTGTTTTGATGAATAGCAATAGCCAGAACCTTGATACCCGGCTCTGTGGAAGAACACAATGATGCAGGTAGGCTGCCTGTTGGCGCTTGATTTTTATGGATATCCAAGTAGGAAAGTCTGTAAGTTTTAGTGGAAAGAGCAGAGGACCTGGATCCCCTGAATCCAGGGCAAGTCACTTAACTTTTTTGAGCCTCAATTTCCTCATCTGACAAATGAGTAGATTAAGTTAGATGATTTCATAGGTCCCTTCCAACTTGAAATCCAGTATTAGTGGCATGTTAGCATGAAATAGTCATGTTGAGACTAACTCTCACTAAAGGCTTTTTCTTATAATTCCCTATTGCTTGAGTCAGTAAGGGTTAATTAAAAGGCTTTAGACTTAGGATCAGGATCTTAATAACAGCAAAAAAGACACAGGTGTAATTTCTGGCCTAACATGGACATATAGATTGTGTGTGTGTGTATGTGTGTGTGTGTGTGTGTGTGTGTGTGTGTGTGTGTGTGTGTGATATGAATAAATGGCTGTCCACAAGACTAGGTATAAGCTGAAAAACAGGAACATCTCTTAAAGAATTCAGCAGTGTTTGGAAAAGTATTGAGAGTCAAGGAACCAAACATAGAAAAAGTTATTAAAAAAAAACTGGGGGAGGGCGTAGGGGGTGTGAGCAATTCTCACTCCACCTTTTATCAGCTATCTCTTTCTCCCTAGAGTGAATGACTGGAAGCAAATTCTAAGTTATTTAATTACCTATTCCCTGTTTGCACATATGCCTCCAGGAAACTGTTCTGCAATTCTGATGGGAGCTGCAAAATTTAGGCACAAATTAAGTTATTCTTACCTTGAATAATACAATAGCATAATCATATATTAATGCTGGGTCTTCAGTCTCCAAAGCACCCTTTGCATACCACTCTATGGCAGCTTCAGGATTTTTAGCCACGCCTTGTTGTCCCCAGAATAGCATCTGTGCCAACCGTTGCTTAAACAACAAATAATAATAATTATGATAATGATTTTTCAAAATGACTTTCATAAGCCATAGTTAACTTCAGGCTTTTTCTAAAATAGAAAACCCATTCAACCCAATGTATTTTGTTATCCAGAGCCAGCAAGGTGATTGACATGCTATGTTTTCCAACTGATAACCATAGCCTTTAATCACTATGTAATTAGAAATACCCTAATAGAAGCTAGGGAGCGAATATATCTTTGTGTGAGTATGTGGAGGGAGAGAAAGATAAGCAGAAATGGAGATATCAAAGAATCACAGAATTTCGGAATTGGAAGGGAGGTCAGTAGCCATCCAGTACAATTCTGCAATCTTTCAATCAGGTCTTCGCCTTGAAAACCTTGAAGAAGGGAGAATCCATCCTTCCCTCTGGACAGTTTTAATTGTTATGGAGTTTTTCCTAACACCAAACCTAATTTTGTCTCTCTGGAGTCAAACAGAATGAGTCTAATCTAATATTCCATATGACAGCCCTTAAAATTCTTAAAGACCGACATCATGACCTTCCTGAGAGTCTTCACTTAGCCAGGCTGAATGCCCATAGTTCCTCCAGCTAATCCTCAGACAGAATAGACTTGAGACTATTCACTGTCCTGCTTATCTTCCTCTGGAAGCCCTCCAGTTTGTCAACAACCTTCCTAAATGTGGGATCCAGAATACTGGAATACAAAGTTTCAGAAATGGTCTGACCAGAACAAAGGACAACAGGCCAATATCTACCCATGGTCTGTGGCTTTCTTAGCAATGTATGATCATATGAAACATCAGACATGATTCTGAAGAGACAGCTATTCAAGAATCTATTAAAACCTTTTGACACTATAACTTAAGTTATTGAATTCCCAGGAGCAATTGTCGGATGTAACTTCTTCTGAAGTTTGGCTTCTCACAATGCATCCTGGGATCATATTAACCATTTCTCACAGTCATGTCACAGTGTCAGCTAATGCAGATGAATCTTGCAATTCACTAAAACACCCAGATCTTTTTTTTTGCCTTTTTCTTGGAGGGTAATTGGGGTTAAGTGACTTGCCCAAAGTCACATGGCTAGTAAGTGTGTCAAGTGTCTGAGGCCGGATTTGAACTCAGGCCCCCCTGACTCCAGGGTCGGTGGTCTATTCACTGCATCACCTAGCCACACCACCCAGATCTTTTTCAGAGATGCTACTTAATAGCCAAACTCACTCATAGTTGCAAAGGTTTTTTTTTTCTTTTTGAACCTATGTAAAATTTTATACTTATCCCTCCTAAATTTCATCTTACCATATTCAGTCCAATGTTCTAGCCTGTTATGATCTGTTTGGGTCCCACTGCCACCCCTCTAAACTTAGTGTCACCTACAAACTTGATGAGGCTGCCATGGAATTACCATTATCCAAGTCTCTAACAAAATTAGGCAGCACCAAGTCAAACACGGATTCCCTACTAGAGACCTCCTTTTTCAATAACATCCATTTAATACTACTCTTCTCTCCCTAGTCTACTTTCTTATCAAATGGTCCTGTGAAAATGAACTTGTCCAATCAATACTTAAAACCTTTCTCATGAGACAATGGAAACTTTTCTATTTTTTTAAGTCAGTAAAACCACTGTAGTCCCCAGGGGATGTGTGTGATAGAATTTCCAAAATTCCAGGCCTAACTTGTTTGACAAAGGATACACACACACACACACACACACACACACACACACACACACACACATACATACATATACATAAAGGATATATATGTATATAGAAATATATATATATACATATATATGTATATACATATATACAAGTATATATGTATATGTATATATATGTATATATATATATATATATAGGTTATATGTGTGTGTATATATTTGAGAGAGAGGAAGAGAGATTGAGAGAGAAGAACTAAAATGAAATCCTTAAATGAACTTCTTTCCTGAGCCATGAAAAACAGAGGCAGATCCCCTGTGGCACAAGAACCCAGGTATCTTAGGGAACTACTTTGAACACTTTGCTATTCTTCACTTTATATATCTCTAACTTTGCCATGTCTTCTCCCTTTTCTCATCCTGTGGCTATAATGACAGTGATGATGTTAGCTTGCATTTATATGGTGCTTTATGGTTTACAAGATGCTTTACAGATAAAAAGGACTGGTGAGCTAAGGGACCAGAGGGAGTCACAGCAAAGTTTCCTTAGGTTCCTGAAATCTAATTTTTCCATTTCTTTCTTAGTGTTTCCATTTCCTTCTTTTTGATTTCTCATTTTCCCTTGTCTCATACCTTGAGGCAGCTAACAGTACCCAAGAGCACTCATGGGCAATGAATGCCCAGCTTATCAGCATCTGAACTGAATAGAAGGTTACTTTTCTTGTGCCATCAGAACTAGCCAATATTCTGCATCGGAGTGTTTTTACTAAAGTGAAATTTAGGCCGTATACTTGAAGAAACACTCTCCCAAGCTTCTCAAAGTTTTAAGTTCATTCTTTTGCCTTCCAAAATCTTTCCAAAGTATATAAAAGTGCTCCAGGAAGCAGATAAGATCCTTTCTTAAGTTCTCCAATGTCATGCTTTCCAACATGTTTCTACATTTGTGATCCCAGCTCTGCCAAAATGGTAACATGTAATATCCCTTAACTTCTCTAGATCAGTTTCTTCATCTGCAAAATGAAGGGATTGGATTAGAAATCCTCTTTCTAAGTTTATCATCCTGTGCTTCCCTATTGCTATCTTCTGGAAGGGAAATTCCCGTATCCTACCTCTCTGGTCCTTCCTACACTCTAACTTCCTCACTTTTCCCACATTAGGTGCAATCCACTGACCATTTAACACCGCTGGTGGATGGACAATGAACCACATCTTTACCTGAGCTGCTGCATTGCCTCTTGAGGCTTCATGTTTCAGCCACATGAAGACATCGCCATCTTCTTTAGTTTGGACCTTCAGCATTTCATCATCCTTCAGCCGTATTGTTTCTACATATGCCTAAAACAGGAGCAAAACCACAGAATATCAGAGATGACCTGGAGGCCTTAGAGGCCAATCCCCTCATTTTAGGCATAAGGAAAATTGGGTCCATGGGTTCAGTGACCTGGCCACTTGGCTACCTGGTAAGTCAGTGGCAGACCTGGGACCAGATGACTTTTGGCTCCTCACTCCCAGCTCCACATTTCTGTTCCCTGAATGATACAGGGAGATACAAAAGGTTAAAGGTTATTATGCATTTTCCATTTCCATTAGCATAATGGATGGATCTAAATTCTAAAATGCAACATGTGACCATTTTTTGAGTGGGGGAGTAAACCTCCCTGAACATATAGCCAAATAATTGTTATCCCTAATAGGGGACAATGTGCTTATTCCAACAATGGTGCCATTGTTCAGAATACATTGAAACTACTCTCTTTGTTGTATCTTCAGAGCCAATTTAAGGGACACCAAAGAAGGTCAGCCTATTAACTTATTGTTGTACTTCATTTTGTGACCAAATAATAGCATTACTCAAATCAACAAACATCATTATGATTATTAAACAATACTTAACATGGTAGTGTATTTGTTATATTTATTTCACCTCATGCATCCCCTACTAAGTGCAGGGAAGCCCCTCCTGAACATACTTGGTGCTAAGCCCTTTGGGGTAACACATTTGCCCTGGCCCTTTCCGGTTGGTTCCTTGATACTAGCTAGCATTTATATAGGATTTTCGGAGTTTACCAGCTGCTTTATGGATTTTCTTATTCTATCCTCACAACAGCCCTGAGAAGTGGGTACTATTTTTATCCTGATTTTACAAATGGGCAAAATAAGGCAGGCAGTGGTCACACTACTAATAAGTATTGGGGACAGGATTCAAACTCAGGTTTTCCTAACTCCAGGTCCAACATTCTATCCAGTTAGCTACCTCAATAAAACACAGGCTCAACAAGAGGTTTCTGGTTGAGGACATACTACTACCTACTACCTTCCTTTACTCACCTGGATGGAAAGATTACTCTCCTCTGAATGTGTGGCTTGGGACTTGGACAGCCCTATCACTTCCCATTAGTCATCTTGATACTTACTCCAATAATTCTAATCATTGTCTAAAACATGCTTGGAACTCTTCTACTAAAGGAATCCAGGTAGCTCAATGCATAGAGCACTGGGCCTGGAATCTGGAAGACCTGAGTTCAAATCCAGCCTCAGATACTAACTCAGTGACTATGGGCAAGTTGCTTCACCTCTGTCTGCCTTAGTTTCCCCAATTACAAAATGGGGATAACAGTAACGCCTACCTGGGATGGTAATAACACCACTGGAATCTACTTGGGAGAGTTGTGGTAGGGATCAAATCAGTTGAGATTTGTAAAATGCTTGGTGTAGTGCCTGGTAAGGTGCTTAATAAAGGTTTCTTTTCTTCTCCCCTTCTACTGACCTTGCTATCAGAGCCTGCAGCTTGAATATCTCTTGAACACCTTCAGTGGTGGCAAATCTTAGCTCTTTTTGGAGGGTTAATTTAATTTAAAAAAATAATTAGACAAAAACAATTAACATGCACAAGTCCTGATATATTTGGAGGGAAAAGTGGTCACATCCACATAATAATATCTAAGAACAAGGCAAGGGTTGCTTTCAGAGAGTGTTTCCATTCTGGCTGCTCCCAGGCCCGCTCATATCATGAGCAGGTGGTGAAACAACCAGAGATATTGGATCCAGACCTAATTTGAGAAGGAGGCCCCAGACAGCACTGAGAATGGCTTTGATTTCCCTTTTGACACTCTCTTAATGAGGGTTAATAAAAACACCTGGCATCACAGAGTCTACTCTGGAGTTCTATTTATGTAGCTTAGGTCTCTGTTTTCCAGATGTTGACATGTGGAGGGAGGGTCCTGTAACACCGTAAGAGGACGTTAGGGGCCTGAGGCAGGACTATAATATAGCATCAGGGGCACTGGCAGACACCAAAACTGCATGGGGTGAGCTGGGACAAATGTCCAATATCAGTCTCTGCCAGCCGCCTTACTATGTGAGGCCAGTCAGCTTCTGTGGCTAAAACTGTACAAGCCGTTCTCTTCTATTTATTCCCTGGGAAGCACATTGGTCAATATTTGCTGAGGGCTCACACTGAACACGATGCTACAGGCCAAACTTTAGGGGACAGGCTCAGTTCCTTCAACAAGCAATTCTCTAACGAGATTGCTGCAGTGATTCTGTGGTAATAGGATGCCTTCTAAACATCACACAGGAAGACCCAGGCTGTGCCCTCTAGGACTTTGTAATCCCAGGTGTTCTCAGTTATTATCAGAAATTGCAAAAGTGAAAGGTTCTGAGTTAGAACCATGTACCCAGGGGCATCACATGCTTAGAAAAGGAAGGATTCAGAGATCATGGAGTCTGAGTTCCTCATTTTACAGATAGAGTGAACGAGGCCCTGAGGGGTTAAGTAATTTCCCTAATAATACAAGAGTAGGGTTGGCCAGTAGCAAAAAGGTGAACTTATTCTGGGGTGCTCCAGGCCCCCCATCTCCACTCTTTCCATTGGCACCTTCATGCTTCTCCTTCCCCCTTCCAAACCTGGCTCTTGGGTCCTTCCTTTGTGAGGGGGAGCAGCTTCAAATATTACCTCTCCCACAGATCTTTGCAATTTTTCAGGGATCAAAGTCTTAATCTAACAGGACTACAACCTGATCAGAGAGATGTCAGACGTAAGCCAATAAAAAAGGGGAAATTGGGGAGGTGTGGTGGTTCTGGGCTTTCTCAGTGCCCTTGAAATCATACAACAGAGGTGGTCATCTCTTTGCCTGCTAACATTAATAGAATTACAGAGGTAAACAGCACCAAATCAGGGCTGTGTGCCCAGGGGACAGTCAATTAGTGCTCATTAGCACTAATGTTAATTGAGGAAGAGAAAGCATTAAAAAAGAATCCAGTTCATCTCTGGCCAGGAAAGGGGCCTTGGAGGGAAGCCAGGACCTGAGCCTACCAGGCAAAAGATAGAGAAGTGGATAAGAAGTTGGCACAGGGCTGCAGTTGAAAGTTGGAGACTCTAGAAGGCCAGCCAGAACATCTGCACCTTTAACCTCCTCAAGGAGAGCTGGTTTTGTTTCCTCTAAGTTCTGGTTATTGGAACTCTCCAGCACTGAGGCTCACAGCCTTCAGCCGCTCACAGCATGAGTGCTTATAAAGAACTTTCCCATCCAGTGTGTTTCATGAAAGAACTATGAAGTATCGAGGTAAAAAGGAAAAAGGAAGAATGAAGAGAGAGTTCCGTGCAGCTGGGAAGTTGGAGCTTCCACTGGGGGCTCACACAGGTTGCAGAGGCATCTGCATTCTCTCAAGTTATAAAACTTAATGGGTTGACCAGCAGGCTTCAAGCATTGAGAAGCTCTCACAGAGAGGGAAGAGTATTTCATAACCTACCTTTTAAACGCCTACTAACACAAAGCTCCTTCAGGGCCTGCCAGGGCTGACATTGGGAAGCCAATTCTTGGGGTTTGTAAGTCAGCTGTGATATTTGGCTCCCATTAGGAAGCCATGCAGGTTCCCACCCCACCCTATCCACCACCCCCACCCCCCAACTTGAAATTTAACATCTGAGATATTTGAAAGAATAGGAAAATACTCTCTTTAATGACAACAGTGAATAGTGGAAAATATTCAGGTTTCAAACAGCACTGGACGTCATTTTAAAATGAAACATTGGGTGCAATTTAGCCAGTGCATAAAGTGGGTCGGATGCTTTGGGTATTTACTGTTGAATATTAAATGCCAGTTGTTGAGCAGTAAAACATCAAGGTTTAAACTCAGGCCATCACAAAAGCATGATAATTACTTTCTAGGAGAACAATAGCTTCTGAATCAACTTACCTTACTCATCCCAAGACATTAACACACTCATATTCTATCATTTTGTATATTAAAGACACACACAATTTGGCCAAATCCAGGCAGGAATAATGTTCTAATTGCTAATGCCAAGATGATGGGAATTTTAAAAAATAACACAATGGCCCTGGGGAAAAAAAATCAAGCCACATAAACGTTGCTGCTTAGCTTTCTATTAAAGTTAAAACAGCTTCCTACTCAGCCATAAAAAGAGAGATCTGAAGTGAGATTACCATTAGAGTTTACTGTAAAATTAAATTGGAGATTACTGTAAAATTAAGTATATCATACCTCATATACTAAAGAAAATGGAGAAAAAAACACCACCTTTTCTGGATTCCTTTTCTTAAACTGACATTTCCTTTGTTAACCAAAGGTCTGGCTTCTTTCAGTGTGTTAATTTGCTTGGTGCCACTGATGAATTAATAGATTTTCAACAAAGGGACATTGAAATTAATGTATTACATCCACTTAAATTCTCAAGAAGCCATTCATTAAGTATTCCGAAGGAAACCTGAGTTCTGATACAGTCCTCCTGACTATTTAATTTGCAGGTACAATTTTTCATCGTGTTGTTTTCTATCAGCAAGGAAGAGCATCTCATTTCATCTTTACTGGCCCTGGCCACATAGGGGGCAAATAAATAAACAGGCTTCATTTCAGAAGGGCCAAGTATCACACATTTAATTTTCAGTAGGAAAGGAATCCATTAGTTTCATTCTATATCTCTGACTAAATCAATTAACAACCATTTATTAAGCACCTACCATAGTGTCAAGTACTTGGCTAGGTACTGGAAATATAAATATAAAGAGTGAAACAATTATTGGACACCCTTACACTAAAGGGAGAGTTTTTAGGAAGAGGAGTCATTTATTTCACAACCACGAGAATGGTAGTTTTATTTCCTAGACCACCAAAATCTGGCTCAGCCAACCATGGGCATGCTATCCATACTAAGGACTGCCATGTGCATCCAAAGAGCCAGCCTGCATTGTCTAGCTAGGTCAGGGTAATGAGCCAGATCCTCGGCAGGCACAGGGGCCCAGCTAAGAAGGGTACAAGGTGACATAGTTCCTACAGTGCCCATGATCTGACTTGGGTGGATCATCCATTTCTGTTTTCTGTAATGTTGTTCTCTTTCATTGGGGGAGATGCTTAAGAGTTTATAGAATTCATCAGAACAATTTTCCATTTACATTATGGATCACTATCAACTATCTAAAAAATGTAGTGATCAAAATTCTTCACGACTAACTCTTAGTTAAGTACTGATTCCATCATTGATTAACATCTTTCTTCAATATAAAGTCCTGATAACTTTAGCTATGTACTGATTTTTATAGGAACTATGATTTCATAAGAGAAAATGCCTCTACCAAAGCAGATTAGCATCTAGACTGCAACTAATAATCTCATTGGTTTGAGTTGGGGGAAGGGGGGCACACAAGATATTAAGTGGATTGCCTGGGGCCTCGAAGCCAGGATGGCTTAGAAGTGGGACTGGTGTTCTAACTTCTATCTGTGAGGCAGCCATGGTGCCTCAATGTGAACCATCATTTCTACTTATATATTATAATTTTTTTCTATTTTAAAGTATGGCATAGGGAATGTAGTATAGCCAGCCTTGGTGCCAGGAAGAACTAAGGTCAAGTCCCACATGTGACACATACAGGCTACTAAACCTCCCAGTAGTTCTCTAAGACTACCCAAGCAGCAATAGGGAAGGAGTTCTCTTGTGTCATAAATAGTTCCTTTTACCCATGAAATTAGAGGTCCAGTCCCTGTCTCTGGGCTCTATCTCTACCAGATCCTCAAAACTACTCCAACAACAAAGAGGCAACTAGCAGCACAACTCACTCAGCTAATTAACATTTATTAATAAAACACCTACTGTGTGTCAGGCACCATGCTAAGCACTGAGGATACAAAAAGATGCAAGGGAGTCCTTGTCCTCAAGGATGCTATCTAAAGGGAGAGACAACATGCAAACAAATATATACAAAGCAATATGTACAGGATAAAGAGGAAATAATTGAGAGGGAAGGTGTTAGAATAAAGAAAGATTTGGAAAGGCTTCCTGTAGAAGATGCAATTTTAGATGGGACTTAAAGGAAGCCAGGGAAGGCAGGAGGTGGCAATGAGGAGGGAGAGTGTTCCGGGCATGGGGGACAGCCAGAGAAAATGTCTGAGAGATAGAGTGCCTTATTCATGGGACAGTCAGGAGGCCAGTGTCACTGCATCAGAGTATATATCAGGAAAAAAGGTAAGCCAGAGGTGAGGAACCTTTGGCCTCTAGGCCACTGTTGACTGGGCCTTTTGACTGAGTCCAAGTTTTACAGAACAAGTCCTTTTATTAAGGGGATTTGTTCTGTGAAATTTGGATTCAGTCAAAGGGCTACACTTGAGGACATAGAGGGCCATGTGTGGTTTTGAGGCCCCAGGTTCCTCATCCCTGGTGTAAAAAGACTGGAAAGATAAGAGGGAGCTTTGAAGGGCAAACAGAAGATTTTGTATTTGATCCTGGACGTGATAGGGAGCCCCTGGAATTTAATTGAGTAACATGTTGAACTTTAAAATCACTTTGATGACTGAATGGAGGATGGTTTAGACCAGGGAGAGACTTAAGGCAGACCCACCAGCAGACTATTGTAGTAATTCAGGCATGAAGTGATGAGGGCCTGTACCAGAGTGGTGGCAGGACCTAGGGGAAGAGAAGGGGGAGTATTTGAGGCATGGTAGAAAGAAAAAATGACAGGTCTTGGCCATAGGTTGGATATGGGAGGCAAGAGATCATAAGGAGTAGAGACTGACACCTAGGTGGTGAGTTTGAGGGACTGGGAGGATGGTGTTGCCCTCTATAGTAATACAGAAGGTGGGGAGGGGGAAGTGAGAAGAAGTAATGAATTTGGTTTTGGACATGTTGATGTCCACAGGGCATCCAGTTTGAGATGTCTCAAAGGCAGTTGGAGAGGTAAGATCAGAGACCAGCAGAGAAGTTAAGGTAGGCTAGATAGATCTGAAAATCACCAGCACAGAGACGCTAAGTAAATCTACTAAGTTTTGGGAGCTGCACAGTTAGGAGCAAAGGTTAATCCTTCTCAATCAATTCCTATTTAGAGATATGGAGATTTCCTGCTGCAAATTCTTTCTTTTGGAGGGACACGAATGGCTGGTCATCATCATCTATCAGCTTTCCATGATATTTTATAATCTACAAAGTACTTTTGTCACAGAAAGTCAGTCAAGTAGATAACTGAATCATCCTTACTTCTTTTTATCAGATGAGGACACCAAACCTCAGAGAGGTTAATGCTTTTGCCACAGTGACCAGATAGCCAGGCACCAAATCTAGGTCTGCTACATCCAGAGTTTTCCCACTATATTGGAGAATAACAAGCAGTGCACATAAAACTCAGAATTGGGGCCGTAGTTTTTTTTATACTTGACATCTATCTTTTATTTCTCACTTAGCCTATTGCTCTCTTTGCACCATCCATACCTGCCATCTGGAAGCCACTCTGGTCCTTAGCCTCCTTTCATCATGGTATCCAGAAGGGAATGTATTGGGGATTTTCCAGGGGGCAGGGTGGGGGTCCCTCTCATCACAGTGACAAATTTAGGTATGAGTCCAATTCTTCAAACACCCACCCCCTTCTAACCCTACAGAGGTTTGCACAGACAGAAATGAGATTGTTCTTGTTTTCATTCTTGATAACAGAGAATTGAGAAACAGGATATGATGAATGCCTTTAACAAGCTCCCCTCTCAATTTAGTGAGATGCATTCTCTAGGAATTCAGGAATAAATCAGCAACAGATGCAGGCACTTTGGATGGTTACTTTTAAAGCCCTGTATATATGGTATGTAGTAAATTCTCCCTGTTCATTAATTCTGTGTACCTGATCTCCTTGCAGAGTGTGCTGATCGAGAGGGGTCTTCGTAGCAATGTTACTGTAATAGGCGTATGACAGTTCCCAGTCTAGTGGGTAATCATCAATACCCTGGTAATGTTTGTACCCAAGATTCATTGCAGACAGTCTGTCACTCCCCTGGGCACCAACCAAGCTATACAGCATGCCCTGTTTCAAAAACAAAATGGACAAAAGGGCCACAAGAATAACAATCATCATAGAATCACTCATTTGCAAGGGATGCTGAAAAAAATAAATTTAATTGTTCTCCTTCCCTCAAGTCTCTCCCCACTCGTCTCTGCTTTACCCAGTTATCATAGTGATTTTAAGGTGTACGTATGATTACCTCACTCTAATCTCAAGGTACTCCAATGGCTGTTTTCTCTTGAATAAGATGTAAACCATCCTGTTTAGTTTTTAAAGACCTTCACAACTTGAACCTAACCTATTTTTCTAATTCATTATAAATGACTCCTCTCCTAGCACTCCTGGTCCAAACTGTGCTTTTCTCAGCTCCTCACACATGGCACTCCAGCACCCTTCTCCTTGTCTTTGCTCTGGCCACCCTCAACATCAGGAATGTATACCCTCAACATCTGGAAGGCACTTCCTCCTGACATCCATCTCTGAGAATCCCTCACTTCATTCCAGACTCAGTTTCATCTCCACCTTCTAGAGGAAGCCTTTCCCGATTTCCCCAACTTACCTATTTATTTGTCCTGCATATATTGCATGTTGTCTTCTGCATTAGAATGTAAGCTTCTTGACATCAAGGATTGCTTTATTTTTTTTTATCATTGGATCCCCAGCATTTAGCATTGTGCCTATTACATATCACAGATTTAATAAATATTTCCTGCTTGATTGATCTGGTCTAAGGGTGTGGATAGAGTGCTGGTTCTGGAGTCAGGAAGACTCATCTTCTAGATTCAAATCTGGCCTTAGACATTTAATAGCTATGTGATCTGGTCAAGTCCCTTAACCCTGTTTGCCTCAGTTGCTCATTTGCAAAATGAGCTGGAGACAGAAATGGCAGAACCCCTCCAGGATATATGCCAAGAAAACCCCAAAATGGAGTCTTGAAGAGTCAGACACAACTGAAATGACTGAACAACAAGAGCTGGAGGGAGGAACATAGGTAAAAACAGTCCCTGTCCTCAAGGAGCAGACATAATGGAGGAGACAACATGTAAATAACTAAGTGTAAGAACAGCTTGCATTTATATAACACCTTAGGATTTGCAAAGTATTTTACAAATTTATCTCCTTTAATCCTCACAATAATATTGGAAAGTAGGTGTTATTATTATCCCTATTTTATAGATAATGAAACTTGGACAGATAGGGATTAAGTGGTTAGGTGACTTGCCCAGGGTCACACAGCTGGATTTGAACTCAGGTCTTCTGACTCTAGGTCTAGTATTCTATCTACTGCACCACTAAGCTGCCTAAGATAAGGTACAGGTATTAAATATGGTAAGGTATTATATAGAGTAGATAGAAGGTAATCTGAGAGGGAAGGTGCTAATAGCTGGGAGGAGGGAGGACAGAGGGTCCAGGAAAGGCCTCCTCTAGAAAGTGGGATGCAAGCTGAGTCTTGAAGGAAACCAGAGGTGACAGTAAAGAAGGAGATCATTCCAGGTGTGGAGGGCAACCATGGAGATGGGAGATAGAATATTACATGCAAGGATCAGTGAGGAGATCAGTGTAGCTGGATCAGGAGTGCTTGGAGAGGAGCCAACCGGAAGGGTAGTAAGCAAGAAGACTGGAAAGGAGGGATGAAGAGCTTTAAATGTCTGGCAGAGAACTTTTATGTTTGATCTTGCAGCTAATAGGAAACCATTGGAGTTTTTGGAGTAGGGGGTGACCTCTGTCCAATCTACACTTTAGGGGGATTACTCTGGCAAGTGAATGGAGGATTGTGGAGAAGCGAGGGGGTCAGCCTCAAGTTAGGGAGACCAATGAGAAAGTTCTTTCAGTAGGTCGGGTGAGACGTAAGGCTGCTGCCAGAGTATCTCACAAAGCTATTGCTATTTTCTTATAAAACAGAAAGGCCTACTATGAACTTCAGTGTTTCGTGATACCCAACATAAGAAGATTCTTCCATATGATACAGCACATCAAGGAATGCAAAGCACTTTCTCTTTTCCCCATTAAATAGATAATGCAGGCATTTTTATCCCTTATTTATAGATCAATCAACAAACATTTATTAAGTGCCTACTATGTGCTGGGGCTGGCACGAGATGCTGAGGATACTAAAATAAAAATGAAACAATCTGTCCTTAAGGAGCTTATATTCAGTCATAGGAAAAACACATACATACATATAAGTACACAGGAAACATCAGCTCATTAAACATGGGGATCAGGAGATGGTGCTCCATATAGGAGGTGGTACTCCAAGGGGAAAACAGGATTAGAACAGTTAGAAGTCCTTCTGTTCCTTCTTCAATGGAAATAGAGAGGAGCTGCTCAGCACAGACTAGGAACTGAAAGGTTCTAGATCACAAAGTTCCAGACCCTCAGATCTGGAAGGGATGGAACCATCTAGCCTAACCCCTGTTAGTTGGCTTCTTCTTCTGCCTTCTCTTCTCACAGCCCCCCAGAGGTAAAGTGACCTGCCCTAGGTCACAAAGGTAGCAAGCAAGTAGGGCTAAGATTTGAACTCAGGTCCTGTAACAAAGGTCTAAAGTGACTTACTTCAGAAGTCACCTGGGTGGTTTGTGATGCACATCAAGTTAGAGTCCAGGTTCCTGACCCTCCTAGGTAATGCTGCCTTCACTGGGATGTCCCTCCCCACCCCCACCCCAGGATGCTCCACAACATTAGGGACGAAACTCCAAGCAAAGCTCACAAAGACCACCGCCGAGGCACTGAAAAGAAGCAGCAATGTCTTTGCACACTCAGGGAAACAACTGCTAGCTGTCTGTGCTCTGCGGTAATCCAGGGATCAAGGATAATCAACAAAATATGGAAATCAGAAAACAATATGCAGATCAGGCAACACTTTACAGTGTTTATGAAAAGTGAATACAAAACGTTAGCTTAAGCTGCATTGTAAATTTGTTGGGTTTGGTTTCAAACCCTCTCTGGCATGGTCATTCCTTTTCTAGGGCAACGGTGAGGAGGGGAGACTATGGCCATGCTTTGACCAAAGACCCAAATAATTTCCTTTAACTAAAGGATCAGGAGCATAAAAGAGGCTAAAGTCATCAAAGTCAAGCATTTATCAAAATTTTGGTTTTGGGGGAAAGGACTAAGATTTTCTTTAAAGAAATAATCTGCTCCAAAATACTGAAGGAGTTGTGGTAATTATAGTAAAAGTGCTTCTCTGGATGATGAAAACCAGCACTTTGTCTAAGACTGCATTTCCAGAAGAGATATCACTTCCTCTCTTAGTCAAATGTTCAGGCCGTAGCATCAGCATCCTGGCCTTACCTCATTCATTGGCTATTTCTCTTCTACCTAAAGAGCTCCAGAGTACCCTGGGGAATTAGAAATGGCCAGTTCTACCAACCAAGATGAACATCAACTATTCTACCTTCCCAACCTCTTCAACAATTTTTTAAAATTACTGCTAAGGAAAAAAAATGTAAAACGGGTTATTGATACGAGCAAAATCCATGAAATACTCTACCTGTAGGTGATCTATAGGCACATTTAGTCCGGTTTCATAAAAGACTGCAAGGAAGTAGGATGCTTTATGGTATCCACAGCAGCTGGAATCCATCAGGGAGGGAATAATGGAGCTAATTTGATGTAGACCGTCAATGCCGGAGAGTCTCTTTACAGCCTTCTCAAATATCCTCCCACCAACTTCTAGCACTGAATCATTTTGGCTTCCTGGCACTGGAAATAACATAATTCAGGGCACACAAAATTAATTACCATGAGATGGCCAGAATTCTGGAAAGAAGGGGGAGAAAGCCAATTAAATTACCTGAGTTATTGTTATGACTGATCCTATAGTGAGTCAAGGTAAACCACCCTCAGGGGAGGTAAATTAAACCCTTCTGGGATGCTACAACGTCATTTTGCAAATGACTTCTTCCTAGGCTCTAAATGACTGCCTAGTACCCTGGGAAAACTGATTCGCCATATATAGCTGAAAAGATTCCCCCAGAGAGCAATTTATTCAGTGTGACTCACTACCAAATCAGGACCATTGAAACTCTTAGAGAGGTTTCTTCTATTAGATTTTCTTGAGAAAGGTGTATTTTTCCTCTAATATTTCCTTGGTTATTCTGAAAAAAGTTGAGCAAGTCCCCCAATTCTCTTGCCGCACCCCCACCTTTGAACTGGATGCCTTCTTGTCACTTTTTGCCTTCCTTCCTTCCTTCCTTCCTTCCCCTTGCCTTCCCAAGGGTTACCATGTATAAGATGTAAGAACCTAGTTTTCTTTAAAAACACTGCTGTGAGCCAGAAAAGGATTATTCCGATTTCTTAAACTACATATCATCTTACAAAGCCTTCCTGTGAACCTATAAATTTGTTAGCACTTGAGCAAAATTTGAGGGTTTTATGGGACAGCCATTCCAGTTATCACTATCTCCTAATTCTCTAGTCTGATTCTTCTTATTCATTCCCTCATGTATTTATTGAGTGCCTACTGTGTGCAAGGTAGGCCCTGTTTTGAGTGGTGTTATCATAAAGCCTGTCTCCTGCTGGGTGTTTTTTTTTTTTTTTTTTGCTTTTTGGAGGGGGGAAAGCAGGGTAATTGGGGATAAGTGACTTGCCCAAGGTTCCCCCTTCCCTTGCCCAGCTAGTAAGTGTTAAATGTCTAAAGCCGGGTTTGAACACAGGTCCTCCTGACTCCAGGGCCATGCTCTATTCATTGTGCCACCTAGCCATTCCTTAGATGATTCACTTGGTTGTTTTTTTGTTTTGTTTTTGTTTTTTGGAGGGCAATTGGGTTTATGTGACTTTTTTTTCTTTTTTTGTTTTTTGGGTTTTTTTGCTTTTTTTTGGAGGGCAGTTGGGGTTAAGTGACTTGCCCAAAGCCACATGGCTAGTAAGTGTGTTAAGTGTCTGAGACCAGATTTGAACTCAGGTCCTCCTGACTCCAGGGCCAGTGCTCTATTCACTGTGCCACCTAGCCACCCCTCGATGATTCACTTTTAATGAGGTATTTTCAACTAGTTTAATCTCTTTTCTTATCTGCTTGAAAACTGTGATATCCCATAGGAATTTTCCAACGGAGTCAAAAAGCTTTTTATTTTTTTATTACTTTTAGATTTTCCATGCTACTACTGAGGAATCAACACACAAAACAGCATGAGTCATTTGGGAAGGCAAGCACAAAAGACAGGGTTAAAACCAGAGGTTGACCATGGTCTTGATGCTACCAACATGTCCCTTTCCTCACAGCTCAAGGGCAAGTCAAGCACTGAGTTATGGGGAGTGGGAGTGTTTGTTTCTTTCCATCTTGCTACGTGAAGTGGGGAGGAGAATGTGATGGTCCTGGCTTCTAATTATAGGCCCTCTTCCCTTGTAAGCTGTCAGGCACTACCACCAATCAAGAGTCTTCAGGAAATGAGAGAGTGACTCCAAATTACAAAATGTTTTGGGACACAGATCTGGATTTGGACCTTGCACAATTTAATTCATGGGTTATCATGAATTGTCAGGGAGCAGTGAATGGTGGGTATGACTAGGTAATAACACAACAAATGAGGAAAAATGAAGAACAACAGGAGTAAAGAATGGTTTTAGGAAATCTACAATAGAAAAGATGTACTAGTCATGGAGGGAGGACAAAGGATGGCAGGTAGAAAGCCTAGTACTCCATTGGTATTCTCATCATATCAGGAGAAAGTGAGGAAGATCCCCACATTCCTTGGGTAGACTGCTTGTGTTGAAGTTATAGGAATACAAAAAGTACCCTGGAAGGACTGGCATGGAAGGACTGCAATATGTAGCATTGTAGGAATGTCTGCCTCAGAGAGGTCACAGATCCACTGGAATACACTGTAATTAAGAATCTTATTTTACCCAAAAAATCTAATCTTCTCTCTATTCAATAGAAATTGCACCACTCAAGTGAGGTTTTAAAAATAAATCCCATTCAAACATATTTATGGATTTACTTTTAAATATGTATTCCTCTCAGGTGCATCCCTGTGTGGATTCATAGCAAAGTATTTTTAAACACTAACATGTTATTTGTCCATACCTTACCTGTTGGGCCAAAAACTTGCATAAGGATTGGATGACTCCAGTTCTGGTGCCTGTTGAGACTGAAGAAGAGAAGGCCCAGGGGGGATTGAAGGACTGTCAAGTGAATTATATGTGTTCTGCTCCAGAAGGAAGAATTGGAAGCAGGGGCAGAAGGTACGGATACCAGGTTTGGTATCAGGGAAAGCTTCCTAACAATTAAAGCCCTGGCTGCTTTGAGAGGTGGTGAGTCTGTAAACAGAGGCTGAACAACCCCCTCAGTGAGTATTTTATAGTGGGGACGCCTTCATAAATGGGTTAAACTAATGTCCCTCACCATTCTCAAATTCTATGATTCTGTGAAGGTGAAATAAACTTCATAAAAATGTGTGACTCCTATAGCTCCTGGCTTGTAACTCCAGAAATTATTAGCATTGGTGCTCTAGCGGTTAAGAAGTAATAGATAACAAGGGCCAGGAGGGGAATTACTCATAAGAGGAGCTTCTACGTCTAGAAATCTCATAGACTTGGAAGTCATCTGTTTTTAAAAGATTTTTTAAAATTTCTTTTAAATAATTAAAATTCTGAACCTAAATGAATGCATGAATCAGTCTCTGCTTTGAAAGAACTAAGCATTCAGCAGCGAGAGGGAAGGCAATTTAAAAATTTTAATTCCAAGACAAAACTGCTAGTTTCACACATTCTTTGAAGTCTGAATTTCCAATCATGGCACAAAACCAACACCATGATTGCTTTGGTGTCATCGTGAAACTGACAATTTTAAAATCAATTTAATGAAACTGTTAATTTCGTCCATCTGGTTTAACATATGCACTTTCTCTAGCTGGGCTGTAACTAAAAAACATGCCTCATTTATGGAGATTAATGGGGTAGGGAAGGAACCAAAAAGGATCCATGTTCTTTCTCCTACAGTATCAGAAGCCAAGAAAACAAATTCCCCCATCATCATGACTTAACCCTTGACAGTTGCAGAGTGGCCCAACTTTCTCTCACAATAATCACACCAGGAAGATCATGGACACATTCTCCATTTGAAGAGGAGAAAGCTGAGGAAGAGAGAACTTAGCTCCTTGCCTCAGGATCACAGAATTGCAGACGCTGAAGCAGTCAGAAATCAGGAACAGGAAACCAAACTGACTGTGTGTCAGAGGAAAGAAAATATGAAGTACTCCAAAAGGGCATTGCAAGTAATGGAGATGATTTTGTTCTTTATTTTTAAGGAAGTGAAAGTACAAATGTCAATTTAACCATCAAAGGAATGGATTGTGTACATGTGTCTGCTGGACAAAATCAAACATTAGAAAATCAAAGTAGTTGAAAAGGATTTGTCATCTGCACTCTAATGTAGGTAATGGCCACTGGGCTATGAAGACACAGTAAATGGTTTTATTATCACCCTGTGAATCAGCCAAGAGCTGGCAGTTTGTAAGACTGTTGTGGATTATGTGTATTCTGCAAGAGGAAGCATCCAAAAAATTGAAAAGGCTCTATGGAATGAATGCTCTTACATAAGGTAGTCCTGGTTGGGGCAGCTAGGTGGCACAGTGAATAGAGAACTGGCCCTGGAGTCAGGAGGACTTGAATTCAAATCCAGCCTCAGACACTTGACATGTACTAGCTGTGGGCAAGTCACTTAACCCCAATTTCCTTGTCTCCCCACTCAAAAAAAAAAAAGGTGGCCCTGGTGCTGAAGGTTAACCTCTCTCTGCCTCTGCCTGAGTCCAGAAAAGTATCTCCCTGAAGGCCTCTACCATTCCAAAGACAATAACTTGTGGTTGTTGTCCCTTCATTTTCTTTTTTTTTTGCTTATCCACCAGATGTATCAGTCCTCCTTGAACACCCACACACCCTAGAAACAATAGATAGCAATGGCCCAAAGTCCCTTACAACCCATACAAAGCATAATAAGGGACCAGAGAGAAAGCATCCTCTGCTTCAGGACTGGAGGCCACAACTTTCTTGGTTTGTGCCATTGAGTACCATCTGAGCTCCTTCACTGGCCCCCCAAATGCTGGACTCTACCACCCTGGACCCAGAACATTTGTTTGCCCTAGCCCGGTGTTTGCCCTAGCCCGGACCTTTCACTTGACTAAACCTCTGCTATGTGCTAGACTTCTCTGGCTCAGCTGGACCCCTTGCCTTGATTCAATCTGGCTAGCCCTATGCCTCATTTCCTGGCATAACAGGCCCATGCAAAGTTTTATGGAGCTCCTAAACTGCATTCCTAAATTTTAAATCCATGCAAAGGCCACATGCCAAGAGAAAAAAGGTAAGAAGCAGAAGAGATCTATGCCACTTTGGTTGTAATTATGGAACCCACATTTATGAGCATTTAAATTGAAACCCCATTAGAGAGAGTTCAATGTGGACAAAATCTAAATGCTGATCAGGCAGTTTTGAAGGGAATCATTTTGCTGGGGCTGCCAGGCCTGACAAAGAACGGGACTTCTAGGCTGAACAATCATAATGGCCTGCCTTGAAGTGAGAGGTTTTTCTGTAGGTACAGGAAGCTCTCTGTGTTATGGCACAATTAGGAGGTTGTCAAAAAATTAGAGGCAGCTACATGGTTCAGTGGGTAGATCACTGGGTCTAGAGTCAGGAGGACCTGAGTTCAAATCCAATCTCAGACACTTACTAGCTGTGTGACCCTGGGCAAGTCACTGAACCTCTTAATCCACTGAAGAAGGAAATGGCAAGCCACTCCAGTATCTTTGCCAAGAAAACCCCATGGTCCACAGGGTCACAAAGAGTCAGACATGAACTCAGCAACAAAAAATCTGAAGCCTAGTTACTTGCCAAATTCCTCGACTCATTGATCCATTATCAAGGGTGTGCTTGACTTATTTAAAGTGAAACCAAATGATATTCCCTCCACAATTTTAGATACTACTGATGGAGACACAATTGTGGATGTGCTGATAAGGATATTGTCTAGGTTGTAAAGATATAGTATAACATCTGAACCTGGGGTTTCATTGGTATAGGTGAACTCCGGGAAGAAGAGACACACTCTTCCAATGTTGGCTGGGACCTTCTCTACAACTTATAAACTTAGAGAGTTGCCTGGGACATTGAGAGGTTAATTGACTTGCCCAGGGCACCAAGTCAGTATTTGTTATGTGCCAGAGGCAAGACTCAAACCCAGAATTCTAACCACAATGCCATGCTAAGATTATATAAGTATATATACACACATGTATGTGTATACAAAACCTCTGCTTTTAGATAATAGAGCCTATACTTTTGTGACAATGTATATGTGTATGTAAATATATACAGAAGCCTTCCCTAGCCCCCCTTAATTCCAGTACCTTCTCTCTTTTAATTATTTCCTATTTTTCCTATATATAGCTTGCTCTGTATATATTTGTTTGCATGTTGTCTCCCCCATTAGATTTTAAGTTCCTTGAGGGCAGGATCTGTCTTTTGCCTCTTTTTGTGTCCCCAGTGCTTAGCACAATGCTTTAAGGATAACAGGAACTTACTACATGTTGACTGAATTAAACATACACATAAATATATACAATATAGGTATGTATATGCTTATGCACACATATATATGTATGTGCATATACACACATACACACACATACATACATAGTCATAAAATCCCAGGCTCTATTAACTAAAAGTAGGGCTGTGCCTTGCAAGGCTCTCTTAGCTTTAAAGACTTCAGAGAATCTCAGATTCTTTTAACTGGAAGAGACTGCAGAGGTCATCTAGCCCAGCCCCAAGGCTGAGCAAGAATCTGACCTACAACATAGCTACAAGTGGCCACCAAGATTTTATTTGAATACTATATGACACCTGCCTGTCCATTCTACTCTTGGGCAGCTATCATGAAAGAATACTTTCTTTGTTTTTACTTCTTTTTTTTGGAGAGCAGTTGGGGTTAAGTGACTTGCCCAAAGTCACAGGGCTAGTGTGTCAAGTGTCTGAGGCTGGATTTGAACTCAGGTCCTCCTGACTCCAGGGCTGGCGCTCTATTCTCTGCATCCCCTAGCCGCCCCGAAAGAATACTTTCTCAAATCTAAGTTTGTGTCTTTGTAACTTCTACCCCTCTTTCCTCCCAACTCTGCCATTGGAAATGACTTCACAAATTCCTGTTGTGATCCATTCAGTGATTCCAACTTTTATGTCAAGAGGTTTTCTCAATGTCTAGCCCAAATCCCTCGTGTCACAGTCTAAGCTTTTGTTTTATTCCTCTATATAAAAGTCCACTTGAAAGACTGAAGGCTGGAACATTAAATTACTCCCAAAGTTTTCCTTTACAGAGAGCAGGATTTGGACTTTCCAGCTCACATCCCACTTTCCATCTGCGGCTTTGCTAGGTTTAACCGTCACAGAACAAGATACCCCTGAATTGGGTCCCCTTTGGTGTCCTTCTCTCCCACTCCCACCTTTCTAGTTTCCCTTTGTATATTGTCCTTCCCCTTTAGATTATAAGTTCCTTGAGGGCAGTGAGTGCCAATTTTTTTTTCTTATTTGTATTTCTGGTGCTTAACCCAGTGCCTGGCACATAGAAGACTCTTAAATATTTATTGAATTGATAAAGTATGAACTCCTTGGATTAGATTCTTTTTACAGCCTGTTATTCCTCCTTCCTCCTTCAATGACTAAAACAAGCAGTTCCAAACATTATACATCTGACAGAATTTTCACATGCTTTCATCATATCCAATGGTGGTAATTGGACGGAAGCTGCATCTATCTCTATGCACCTATTTGTCTCCCTCATTAGGATGTGAGCTCCTTAGAAAAGGGACTGTTTTTACCTTTCTCTGAATCCCCAGTGTTCAGCATGGCACCTGGTACAGAGTAAATAATAAATGCCTGTTGACTGACTTAAAAAAAAAAACCCTATGTAAACTGAAAGGTGTTAATGCAAGCTACTGACATGAAACAGATGAATTCCAAACAAGGAAAGGATTATAAAAACAACCCAAACACGATCTCTTGTCAGCTACGGTCAGTCAATGATCAATTTTACCTAGTGAGATTCAGAAGCTATGCTAGGTGCTTAGGACAGATTGAGGTCAGAAGGAAGGGATGGAGCAGGCGTACCGTCACACCAATTTGATTTCTGTTCTTTCTACAGGAAACTGGGGTAAAAATACTTTAAAACCTAAACTTATTTATTAGAAACTATAAAATGAGATTTACATGCCATTTATTCCTTCTGGTTACATAACTCAGCATATCTCAGGCATGCCAACCTCCCTGGTTGTGCTAATATGAGGAGGACTCTCTAGCTTTAGCCAATGGAATACCCCAGGTAAAGTATGACTTGTCTCTGAAGAAGGTTGCATCTTCTTTTTTGGAAGGGAGAGGGAAGACAACTGTAGCTGGGACAGGGAGCGGCTACTGGAAGGACAGCCCCCCAACCAGTGCTTCTTCAGCCCCAGGGGAATGAGTAAGAAGGAACATAGGTCTGTGTGTGTCTGTGGGAGGCAAGGCTTGGTGGGGAAAGGGGAGATCTAGCATTTACAGCAGCACCTAGTGGGCTGCTCCTTAGCACGGATCTAAGCAGAGCTGATGCCAGAGGAGGCCTGAGGGGTAAGTGAAATGACAAGCCCCAGTTTCTCTATACCCTTTCATTCCGAAGTATGCAAGCCTGGGATGTTAAAGGGCTCCAATGGGACACACCCAATGCACAGGGATCTGTGAGTTGGGTAGCAGATGCTACCTATTTTTGATGTTCAAATATGAATCTCTTCAAGGAGCCAAAAATTCCAGTTTACACTCATCTTTAGTTGGCAGACCCTAGGCACTAACAAAATAATGATGTCAGAGCTCCTGACACTTGGGCAAAAATTTAAATTTAGATTAAAAGAAGTCTTACTGAAGTGGAAAATGAAACATGAAAGGATGCCAATTAGTATCACTTGCTGGGGTTTTTTTAAAAAAGATTTTAAGTTTTTTGAAATAGTGGAAACTAATACTGATTTCTTTTTGAACCTTTTGTAAGTAATACAATCTTATGTAAATATGGTCAGAAGCCTAATTATAGAATCTTAGAGCTGGAAGAAACCTTAGTCCATCTAGTTCAATGTCCCACCCAATGCAGGATTGATTCTCTTCTTTAAGATTTCTAACAGATGGATACCCATCTGTCCTAGTGAAAGCCCCATCTTCCAGCAATACGGAGTCCACTGTATCATAAGGTATCCCATTATATTTTGGTTGTTAGAAAATCTTTTCTTATATCTGAAACATGTCTCCCCTTAACATCTACCTAGTTTTGGCCTCAGGAACAACACAGAACAATGTTACTCCTACTCCTACTTTGGGACAGAAAATCATGTATTTCGAGCTAGAAGGGATGTTAGTGGTAAGCTAGTCCAGCCCTCCTTATTTTATACACTGGTATACTGATGTCAGAGAAATTAAGTGGTTTGCCTAATATGATGGGAGTTGTAAATGGCTGACCCCAAAGCCAGCACTCTTTCCCACTGTACTACATTGCTTCTTGATGTGATAATAATTATCATGCTTTTTCCTTAGCCTTCTTTTCTATAAGCTAATGTTTACCTGTTCCTTCAACCCTTTAGATGTTCTATGACTAGCAAACCTTTTATCTTCCTAGTTATAACTATCTACTTAATACAAAAAATCGAGTCATTGGATACCTAAGGAAATGACATCAGCCTGTGGAAAGCATCCTTAGAGATTTCTGGGTTGAGAATGACTTAAATTACAATTTAAATTAAGGACTGTCTAGGTGATTTCTAAATTTAGGGCCCAGTTTTGAGCCATGGCTATATATATATATATATATATATATATATATATATATATATATATGTATATGTATATGTATATGTATATATAAATAGTATCACTCCCAGATTTACTGAGAGCTACGAGGCCAGAATTTAACTCTGAAAATACTCTAGGATACTCTAGTTAAAGGAAACACTTAGAGACACAAGCCAGTAAAGAGAACATGCTGAAATATCCCCAAACAGGAGCTTTCTAAACCAGTTTCCAAAAAGCCAAGACAAAGACTCAATTACCAGACAATAAATCCTTTTCCTGCAAAACCTGGAACAAATTGAAGTATCTGTCCTTCAGTTCTTTTCCCCAAGGAAAGGCACGACATGTTGACAATCTTCCATACCTAGCATTAAGGTCTAAATAGTAGTTCTTGTGGTTACCTAGAGAAAATGAGAAACATTAGAAGTTATAATAATAGCTTACTTCAAAATAGTATTTGTGGGGAAACTATTTGTGGTGACATACATTATCTCACTGATCCCCACAACAACCTTGTGACAGAAGTGGGGTAGGAACAAACTATTTTCCCCATTTATAATGGAGGAAACTGGAGCTCAGAGAGGCTGAGTGCTTTGTCCAAGGTCACAGAGCAAATAGATGGCAGAGCCAGAACCTGAAGCAGGTCTTCTGACTCCAAGTCAAGTGCTTTTTTTAATCACACTAATCCACCTTCCTGCTGTATATATGTGTGTCAAGAAAGGAAATTTCTCTCCTCTCTAAGACCCTTCCCTGCCAAGGCAAACTTGAAATGAAATCCGGGAGCTAAGTTAAGAGGTAGCAAGGCAAACTGCTGATGTTTGACTATTTGAGGAGAAGGGAATTGGAAAGGGTGCCCTTTGTCACTGGGTCACATCTTTGTAGCCAAGCCGGGGAAAGTGATCTGGAGCTAAGTGATGACTGCTAAGTGGTTTTGCAAAATGAACAGCTGGTCCCCTCTAGGACCAAAGAGGTAAATATCTATTCTCTCGTTGGCAGCTTTGTCTGGGGAGCAAAGCAAGGAGAGCTTGAGGAAGGCAAAATCCTCAAGGGTGGTAGTTCCAGAGATCTCCTAGTGCCACTACTCCTCCCTGAGAAGTCTCCACCTAGAGCAGATTCGATAACAAAATGAGGTGCTAACAGAATACTTTCCCTAAATTTATATTTTTAAAAACCCCACACATTTCTTTCTGCTTTAGGATATCTCCGCTCCCCCATATTCACTCTCTCTTCTTTTGACAATATCGTATTTTTGGCTTATTTTGTTGTGAGAGCAGCAGTCTGGGATCCATATTGCCTATTCCTGAATTGAATTTCCAAAAGTACTGCCTTTTCACACTCATATAACCCATCTCTGATCTCCAACTTGGAACATTTGATGCAAAACCCATTTGACTGGCATTTGTGCAAAATTTGCCCCTCAATCTAATGGCAATCGAAGAGTTCAGCTACAAGGGTATATAGGGAGCTGTGTGGGCAGGAATGAATATGTAATTTGCTGCAGCTAACAGCAAATATCCCCTAGGAATTTCCTGTTCCAGAAGAAATGCATGTGACTAATTCTAGCATCACTGTATCAGACAGGGAGTCCTGTGGCACTAGAAGTAGTTAGTGAGCTCTCAACCTCCAGTTAGAACACCAGAGGACCGATTGATTATCCAATTCCATTCAATCCAATCCAATTGAATCCAATTTAATCTAATCCAATCCAATCCAATCCAACCCAATCCCCAAAGCATTTATTAAACTCTTAGAAAATAGAAGGCAAAAATATAAGACACTGGAAACACAAAGACAAAATGAAAAACAGCATGTACCAGTCCTCAAAGAGCAAACATTCTACTGCAGATGTAGGAGAGAGTGAGAATGCATATAAAATATTGATAAAAGTAGATACATTATAATATAGGGAGGAGAGAGAGGATGCTAGCAATTTAAGGAGTTCAGGGATGGCTTCCCACTGGAGATAGGATGAGCTAAGCATTGAAGGAAGCAAAAGCTTCTTACAGAGGAGACCAAAAAGACAGGAAAGAGAGTGTTGAATTGGGTAACAACAAACAGGCCAATTCATTTTTTTTCCTATTTGTCGAATCTTTATTGGGTAAATGGAGAAGGTTGGTAGTGTCCAGTTTGGTCCTTCTTGGCAGCAGCCTTCCTCATGGCAGCTCGGATATGGCTGAGCTCCTGTCTCTTCCTCTTGGCTCAGATGTAAGTTCCCACCCTTTTTTTTTGATGAACTTAAGGGCTCACTTATCGTTGGAGACTTTTAACAATTGCATGGCTTGCCTTTCATAAGGGGCAAATCCACACACCTCCCAGATCATATCTCTCAAAAACTTTGTGTGTTTGGTCAAGCACCCACAGAAGCAGCAGTGTTGTGGCTTTGAAATATTATTGGTAACTCTGAGGTCCTTGTTGAGGCCCACAGCCATGGGGTACCAGATAGCCATGGCTGTGGTGCTACTGTAGTCCCAATGTAGTCCCACAGCAGAAGGGAAGAGAGAGCATTCAGGCCAATTCATTTGAAACAGAAGGGAGTGGTGTGCAGTGAGCCTGGGAGAACTGGCTGGAGCTAGGGCTTCAGCTACCAAACTGAAAAGTTTGCATTTTATCCTCGAGGCCATCAAAAGCCTTTGGAGTTTCTTTAGCTAGGGTGACATGGTCAGATTGTGCTTTAGGAAGATTATTTTGTGAACTGTGTGGAGAATTGATTACAGAAGTCAAAGGATTGCAAGCTAAGAGTGTAATTAGGAGGCTGTTGGAATAGTCTAGGCAAGAGATGATGAGAGACTGGTGACCACATGAGAGGAGAGAAGATGGATGGGGGAGATATGGAAGTAAAATGGATAAGATTTATAAACTGATTGGATATGGTTGTTTGAGGGAGGGGAAAGATCTGAGCGTGACTCTAAGGGTACAGACCTGGTTGAATAAAAGAATGATGCTCTCACAAAGAAATAGAGAAGTTTGGAGGAAGGGAAGTTGATGACTATGGCCTAGTAATATAATAATATAAATTTCCTGCTGAATAGTTGTCAAGAGATCTGTACAATTTAATTGTAATTTGTTCATTTGTTCTTTCTATTAAAAATCACAAACTTTTCCAAGTAGAATTCCATTTCAAGGATTAAAAAAAAAAAGCAAAAGCCCATAACAACAAACCCATTATACAGTATTTATAAAGGCAAACAATACACAAATCTTAATGGTCTTAGGTAAAAATGCCCCAATGAAGGAAAAATATCTAGTAATTTTTTTTCTTCAGTTAATCCTTATTTTCTAAACTGCTAACTCTTCTGATTGGGAATAAAACAACATAGTAGATTAAATCTTTGTCTCTACATTGGAATTTCATATGGTTAAAACTGCAGGACACTTTTATGTTCCTCTTTGCCATGACTTTTTTATATTTCCTTGCTAAGTTTTGTTAAGTACCTAACTCCAAATTTTAGAAACCTTTTTTTTTTCTTTTTGGAGGACAATTAGGGTTAAGTGACTTGCCCAAGGTCACATGGCTAGGTTTTGTGTTAAGTGTCTGAGGCCAGATTTGAATTCAGGTCCTCCTGACTCCAGAGCTGGTGATCTATTCACTGCACCACCTCACTGCCCCCAAACCGTTTTTTTTTAAACTTACATCAGGTCATTTTTGCACCTCTTAACTGGGGTCCAGTTTGAGTCCACTTTGAAGTTTAATATAGAAGAAAGCATAAGAGCACGTGCTTAAGATTAGTGTCCCAGCATTGAATACTTACACATTCTTGGATTGTCTTGACCTTGTTGTATGATGTTTGCATGTAGAGACACGATTTCTTTAATTTCGGCACACCTTTCATAGTATAACTCAATCTGATCAGCAAGTTGTTTTTTGAAAAGAGGATTGAAGATCTAGAGAAAAGCAAGTGCAAAGACTGAGTGCCAAGGCCTCCAGACCCAGGAGATCCCAAAGAGCCCACCTGACTTGGGCACCTCTTCTGTATATGCACCTTCTGCTTGAGTTTTTCAGAATAAGGCACTTTACAAAATCAAAGTCACTGCTTTCCCCCCTTTTCTCTCTCAGCCTAAACTCTCTCTCATCTGTAGAGTCTTTATTTTTCTCCCATCTGGGACTCGAATTTTAGGGTGCCAGTCACCCTACTGCAGAATTAGCTGTGAAAGAAGCAATGGCAAAAAGAGACTTTCCTATCAAGGGTCTGCTAATATAGATGGAAGGCTTCTGGTCTTCGGGAACTAGAGGAGGACAGTCACGGTAAAGGAAGGCAACAGCAGCTAGGGCTCCCCATGGGAAAATCAAGGTCTAACATGACATAGAATGCTTTCAAATTGATGGATATTACCTCATCTGATACTTAGAGGATAGAGCATGCGATTTAGAGTCAGGAAGACCTAAAGTCAAACCTAGGCTCAGATACTTACTAGCTAGCTGTGAGATGATGGGCAAGTCACTCAGCCTCAGTTTCCCCATATATAAAATAATAATAAGAGCATCTATCTCCCAGGGCTGTTGTGAGGATTAAATGAGATAATATGTAAAGCTCTTTGCAAACCTTTAACTGTGCTACTAATGTTAGTTATTATTATTACACATAAGGCAACTGGGAATCAGAGAGATTAAGAAATTTGCCCAGGGTCATAAATTCGTAAATACCAAAGCTAGGATTTAAACCCAGGACTTCCAGACTCCAAGTCCAGCACTCAATCAGCTATGCCATATATATTTCTCCCATCCCACTTGGTTGTAGGCAGGAGTTAAGAGTCATTAAAACCACAGTCCAGATAATTGGGCCAGTTCAAGCAGCATTTCCTCATGGGAGATTCTGCTTCACTTGAGCATAATGTTACATAGGCCATGTTACACATGGCAGCTAGTTCCTATAATGCCAAAGTTAAAACTCATCAGCTGTTCAGACAACCTCTAGATTGCTTTAGTACTGCTTTAGTAGTCTGTATGTTACTCCCAAAACCATCCACTGTGCCTGTCTATACAGAAATTCTCTAAATTACATACACCTAACTTACTGACATATCTTGCAGAGAGCCCTGAATGCCAAAATAAAGTCTGGGCTTTATTTGGTCGGCAAGATACTTGACATATCTCATAGACAAATGACCACCTGGGTGGACATAAGAAGACCTATTTCCTCCTAGCAGCTATCATTTGGGATTTCCACCATCCTCACTGCTTCAGAACCCATATTGCTGGCTTCCTCCCTTTGCCCCCCTCCCCCAAGCCCTACCTTTAGTTTCTGATTCTTATTTAACTGAGTTGCTACTCCATTCACACCAAAAGCATTTAGTCTAGTTCAGAACCTATGAGGAGAAAGTAAGAAACATGGGGTTCCTTGCTCCCTACCCACTCCTTCCCCAAATGTTGCTTCCCAAGTCCCAGAGCTAGCCTGAGACCAACCCAGGTTCTATGATGAAATGCTCAGGAGACCCATTAGGTTGCAGTGGTCCTCTGAAATGTATTACTTTGGTCCTAAGTACACTCAAAGAATTGCCATTAATTATCATCTAAATGCATCTTTGTTTTTCTCTTTAGTGAAAAAGGAAAAAAGGAGAAGGGAATATAGGAAGGAAACTTTTTTTTAACCTACTGCCTTTTTTCCCCTGTCCTTTCTAGCAGTTCAATTTAATTCATCAAACATTTATTAAACATCTTCCACATGCAAAAAGTTACACATGATCACACACAGAAATCCCTGTCCTAGGTACTAAGAAAAATGCAGAGTAGGAAAAAAAGGTACACATACAAAAAATATAAAATAAAACATGATAAATGCAAAAATTCTATATAAGATCCAAGGAAGAAAAGACCATGTTTGACTGGGGAAATCAAAGGAGTTCTTGTGAAAGGGCATTTAAACTATAACAGTAAAATTTCAGCAGCTACAGATTGGGAGGGGGAGGGAGAGCACGGCATATAGACAAACGGAAAATTCTAAGCAAAGCAAGGAGGTGGGAAAGCATAGATGTGTACGGGGAATGATGGGTAACCTGGTTTGACTAAAGCATAGAATCAGTGGCAGAGAATAGTGCGAGCACAGTGCTTGACAAATAGTAAGCTCTTAATAAATTCTAGTTGACTAATTGATTTGTAAAGCTTGAAAGGAAGGTTGGTGCCATATTGTGGAGAGCATGAATGCCAAGGTAAAGAGTCTGGGTTTTATTTGGTAAAGCAAAAGAAAGGCACTGACTGGTTTTGGGCAGAAGAGTGACAAGATATATGTATAAGAAAGACTAATCTGGTAATGATATGAGATGGATTGAAGGGAAGAAGAGAATGGAAGGAGGGAGATTAATGGGAATCTATCAAAATATTCCAAATAGGTGGTAATAAAGGGTAGTAGCAGAAATGAGGAGATAGATTCAAGGGAAGTTACATATGTAGAATCAATAAGTTTGTTTAGATGTACAAGGTGCATAAAGGGCAAAAAAGTTAACATAGGAATTTAGAATATGGATAACTAGGTGAGTGGCTCTGCCACTGACAGAAATAGGGAAAACTCTTAGGAAAACCTCAAAAACCTTATGTTCTGGCAAAGGGAAAAGCTGTGAGATTTTATTCTGTTTTACAGAAGATCAGGGATGACTAGAAACTGTGGATAGAAGCAATAGGTAATGACAATGAAAAGGAAAATATGATCAATCCCTGAGGCCCATGGAAAAGAACTAAGTGAGTGGAGAAAAAAGTGGACTGGACAATATACCATATGTTAGGTAACAAAATTCATTATACAATCATTTCATTGCCAGGACCTTAGCCAAAAGATTTCATGAAAAGGACAAAAAGATGCTCCTGTACAAAAATATATCTGCTTTATTTGTTATAGGGAAAAAAAGAAAACCTAGAAACAACTTCTATATTTAGATTGAAAAATGGCTAAACAAATGACGGTATATTAACACAACAGAATATTATAGCATCATAAAAGAAGATAAATATGAAGCCTATCAGGGAGTATGGAAAGGCTCGTAAGGAAGAATGCTAAGTGAGAGCAGCAGAACCAAAACAGTATGCATAGACAACAGCTATATAAAAATGAGAAAAAGAAACAAAAGGTGATCAAGGTCTGGATGAATTCTGAAAGGGACACAAATTAAATGTATTTGATTTGTTTAATTTGGTTGGCTCTTTTTTGTTATAATTTTATGATTTCATTATGATTCTGTTCCTTACTCTTTGCATTTGATTATTTATTTTTGTTGATGGTCCAAACTGGACACTTCACTGGTATGAAATTAAATTCCAGCATGGCTTCCCTCAGCTGTAGATCAGCAATGCGTCTGTACCTTTTTAGTTTTATGTTGTTGCCTAGGGCATTCACAGGTTAAAGGACTTGTCCATGGCCTAGAACTTGAATCACCTAGATTCCTGACTCCAAGATACTTTCTGTTACCCCACTTTTCCCACCATGCCATAATGTTTTTCTTTACTAGGTTTATAATTTTTTTTAATATTAAGAAGAAGGAAAGAGATGATGGACAAAATGACAAGTGTCCCTAGGGATGACTAACAGAAGGTCTGACCCAAGATTTTCCCAGCATTTCATCTTTCAACCTCCTCACCCATCTCTCTCAACATCTAATCAGCTGGAGTCCTAATCCTAAGCATAGAAAAGAGCTTAGAGCTTGTTCTCCCTACTTGGAAAGTGACAGAATGAGTGGAGAATTCCACATAATCTTACTCCCAAATTTTAATAGGAGATGAGGTGTTTCAGACATCTGGAATTATAACTCTGAACATAATTTCCCATAGAAATATTGTTACATATGGCAGTAAATTTTGATAGTACTGTTAATACTGTATTAAATTTCAGGCATATTATGAATTAGGATTTTCTGAGTTGGTTTGGGAACCTAATCATCATACATACACACATACATACATACATATGTGTGTGAACATAGGTGTGTATGGCTATCTATCTATAAATGTATGTTTGTGTCTATTTATAAACATACACTCCTATTAAATGCACATATAAACATTTTCTCTATGGAAAATATGTTTCAGACTCTAAATAACTGCCTTACAAATGAACTTTTAAAACAATTCATTCTTAAGTCAGAGGCTGCCTACAATTTTTTTAAAGCAACTTACTAAACAAAGAATTTCCCTTGCTAAAGTATCTCTTTTTAATACCTTAAATGATACCTCACAAAGACTGAACAACTTAGATTTCTTTCATTAGTTTAATCAGTGGATATGCAACATCCTGATAAAAGTCTGCTCTATCATTAAGCTAGTAGTTATTAAAACACAGAAAGCAAATTATTTCCATTTTATGAGTATTAAATGAACCAAATCTTGACAGAAATCCATTACCACACTTGCTGAAACCCTCAAAATTAATCATGCTTGATTACAGAATTATTACTCAATTTGTCTTCAGTAAATCTCTTGTTTACATTGCATTACATGTTCCTGTGTTACATTACTTGTGAATGACCATTAATTTGTCTTTTAGCCTCTATACCTACCTGTTCAGTCTCCATCACTCTGAGACGATAGTATTTCACAGGACCAAAGAATCCTTCAACCCCAGGGGCATACCTGCTCCCTCCAAGAATGAAGTAGCCACCTGTGTCATTATAATAGAAATCCTCTCGAAAACTAGAAAAAGAATATATAGGTTATTAAGCCAGCTATGTTTTGATGGGACTTAAAACAAGAAATGCAAGTCACTTTGGTGACTCCTTTAGATTCATTCCCACATGTCCCCAAGCCTCTCCCTCTCCAAGGGCAACGTGAACCAGCAGATGGAGCACTAGTTAAGAAATCATTTATTCTAAAAATCATGATGGGTGACCCTACGGCCAATGACATATTCTTTCTCTATTCTCTTTTCATTCCCAGTAAAAGTGAAATTGCCTGATTTTACAGCACTAAGGTCAACAACAATATTAATAACTATTAATTAACAACATCAACATAAAACTTTCATGTGCAATGGGTATAGATAATGGTGAGTCATCTGTGTTTGTCCTTCCTTTTTGAAAAGGACCATGGCACCAGGGAAATGATGATGACATGACTTGCTAGGTGAAGAGCTAGGACCAGGAAAGGTGAAGCAAAAGCCAAAAGGTAGAGAAAGTATTAAAGGACAGAGAGAGATCATTGGGTCCGCTGTCTCTATCAATAGGCAAAAACTGAAAAAATCAAGCAAAAATCAGCGTCAGAACCTAGGGAGGCAAGATGAAGTTGAAGCTATATGCAAATCGAACGAGTCAGGGCAATAGAAACCAAGTAGAAGAAAGTTGAAGGAATCAGGAACCCTAGTTCAAATCACGGCTCTGATGATAGCTACGTAACTATGAGAAAATCATCTAACTTCTCAGATCCTCAGCATCATCATTAGAAAAATAATTTATATTATTTATCCCGTAGGATGCATTTTGCTTAAAGTGATAAACTAATACTGGATAATACCTTTAAGGATGGCACAATGGTTTATTATTATTGTAACTAATAATAGCTAAGATTATATAGCACCCACTAATTACCCAGTACTATGCTGAGTGCTTTAAAATTATTATTTCATTTGATCCTTACAATGACCCTGAGAGGGAGGTGCTATTATTATCTATATTTTACAAAGGAGGAAACTGAGGCAAACAGAAGCTAAGTGACTTACCCAGGGCCACACAACTAGAAAGTGTCTGAGGCCACATTGGAATTGAGGACTTCCAGCTCACTACTGACTGTGCTGTCTAGGAGATTTGCAATGATATTATTATCATTATATAGGCAAGCAGTCAGAAGCCAAGATCTCTGCAGGGACCAAGGACCAGACCAAGTAAGCAGAATGGATTTAAGGTGACAAAAATAATGTTGAATTCCTGTGGTGACCCTGTGCTGCCTCAGCACAGAACCTTTCATATTCCTTTGATCACAGCAGGAACCACTCTAAGTGTGGCTAGTCTGAGACTTTATGAAAGAAGTTGTGTGAGACCTTCTGGGTAGAGCTAGAAGGGAAAGGATGAAAACAAGGGCAGTGTCTGACACACACAGCTATAAAGCCCAATGGGATGATGAGTGCAGACACCTGGAAATGGACTGGATACAAAAGCTAACAGAAATTGGAAACAAACGACCCTATTTTTGTTCTTGGGATACACCTGTATGTCTCCCTACCCTTCCATCAGCACCACATATCAACAATCTCCAAATGATGAGAATTCAGTCCATTGTTAAAGACTTTCCCACTCCTCTCAGAGAACAATGGGCAACCTCCATTGGTGACTTCTTCTGGCAACCCACATGGAAGGTCATCTTAACTGGCTACAGAAGAGTTGTGCAGACTTGTTTCCTATTTGTGTCCATGTCTTTCTCTTTTCTGGACTTCTGCATTTTCCCCTAGGAAACTCTCATTGGCTTCACAAAAGGAACCCTGTGTCCCCTGATAGTATCAAAGGACACATGGATGCATGAGGACTGGAATTCCCCAAAATGGCCTCATCCTTGCAGGTGGAAGGTACTTAATAGATATTTGTTGAACTGAATCCTGAACTGCTTCTTCTAATGGTCATGAATTTGGCTAACATAACACCCTCGATCTTTGTGGAGTTGCAATTTGATCAGCATGGCCATCCTCTTCACCAACACAGCTTTCAGGCCTTCTGCACGCACTAAATGGTCTTCTGCAGCTGCCCTGGCTGCAAAAATTAACCCTTTGTGGCCAACATAAACTTTCATTGAATGCCAAAGTTATTTTCTTCATGTGAGTTAGGCACACTAACATGGTCCTATCTGGTCATCAGGGTAATCAAATCAAAGGACATGAAAGAATTAATGAAAATTAAGAAGAAAGTGCCAAGCTCAGATGTATACAAACACATTTAAATTTAAAGAGTTGGTCAAGTTTTTAACCTGGATTAACCCTGAGCTAATTTTCACCTACCCACTAAATGGCTGTTGCTATATGAAGGTCTTAAATTACTGACTTCTACACCTACAGTTGATGGCTTCCTGAATCCCATATTTGTATTTTGGGTCTCAGTTCTTCACTCTCAAGCACCTTTCAAACATTGCCTGGTGAACTCACTCTATCTCGCTTTTGTGGAAGAGCCAATAGAAATGTTCTTACTGATAGAAAACTGAATCCAAAGAGTATTGAGAGGCTTTTCTAAGGTCATACAAGAGCAAGCGAACCTGCAATTTGTGATTGTCAGTTTCCTGACCAGACACTTTCTGAAAATTGGAGTCCCTGGAAACACCTGAGATAGAGAGGATCCTGGGTATGCATAGATATCTAAGATTGATCTCTTCATTTTTGTTGTGCTTGAAGAGAAAAGAAAGACCTTGCAGAGAAACAGAATAGGTGACTATGAAGTTTAACCAGATACATATTTTAAATAATATTGTATTCCCCCCTAATTACATGTAAAAACAATTTTTAACATTCATTGTTTTTTTTTAAAGTTCTGAATTCCAAATTCTATCACTCCCTCCTTTCCCTTCTCCCTTCCTCAAACAGTAAGCAATCTGATATAAGTTTTACATATGCAATTATGAAGTTCAACCAGATAGTGAAAATATCTGGGGGAGGGGCAAAGAAGGGAGAAAGAGGAAGAGACATTCTTAACTTTTAAGTGACACTGCCATGATTCAAATCCAATTTGATTCCAAATTCAGCATTAGGCCTTTCCGTATAAGAAATCAGTGCTGTCTGACTATGATCAAAGAAGGAAAAGTAAATGAGAAGGAATAGTGAAAAGATCCTGAAGGGGACTGAGAGAAACTGAAGAAATGTATGATACTTTGTGAATTGAAATTAATTAAAATGTAAATAATTATTCAGTAGCTGTAATTGATGTTTAATATTATGCTTCTAATAAAACATTTAATTAACAAAAAGAAATCAGAGTGGCCTAATGAGAATCAGGAAGTGCAATAAAAACTTAAACACTTAATTTTCATAACATGTCACAGAATCAGAGCCATGGAGACCTAAAGAGACCATCTAGTTTATTTCCCTCTTCCAAATGGTTACCTATCCTTTTCTTGAAATCTTCAGAAAAAATATCACCCATATTAAAATTTGGCTCATTGAGTTTTTCTTTGGGTCTAATCTAAATCTCACTTGCTGCAATTTCATTCTATTTCTTTTGGTTCTATTCTTGATCAAGACTAACTGGTTAACTGACATCCTTCATCTAGTTCAACATAGTTATTAAGTAGCTGCCTCAGCCTTCTTCTCTTCCCATGCTAAATAATACCAGTTCTTTAGGCTTTCTATATAACTCTAATCCTTTAATCCAGCTATGAAAATAGCACCTGAAAGAAATCAGTGTGAGCCTAATGGGAATCAGGAAATGTGGTAATAAACAAATAAACTTAATATACACTGCTCATCTTCTTCCACTTCTTTTTTTTGTGTGTGGTTTTCAAGGGGATATGTGTTTGTCTTGCATTCTAAGTTGTTCAAACATCTGTTGCATATTGCATACACTTCCTTGGACTCTCAAAGAAATGCATAGAAAAAAGTGGAGATGGGTAGGATAAGAAAAGGTAGCACTGCTAGGTGTGAATGGGGCTAACAAAGGCCATGGACCAATGGACTCTCGGCAGTCCTAATGAATTCTGAAAATCCTTTACAAGGATGCTTTAATGGTTTTCTTTTCTCTGCATTAGACCCTCTCCATATCCTCCACAAACCTCTTAAGTTTCAACGTAATCAGAATATTTAACTAGTGCCTTCCCAATTCTGAATTATATCAGATGACTTCAACATTTTAAACTCTTGGCTATGAGTCCCAGGATTACACACAAAAACTGGAAGAAAGGAAATAATTATAAAATACAAGGCAAGAGGCCAAATTCTTTTTCTAAAACTCCTTTGGGAAAAGATTATATAAGGCTGACAAACTACACCAATATTTATAACTGTATAAATTTCTAATTCAGATTAGAAACATAAATATGAAGTATGCTTCCTATTTATATAGTTCCTAACATATCAACTGTTTTCAATAAATAATATTAGAAAGATGATGTATTTTACACAGTTTTTTCAAGAAAACAAATAATTTTAGACTACTATAAAAGAGAAGTCTAATTTACATGGACATGTAAAAAAGGAATATGGCTCTGTGGCTTGAAAGAATGGAGGTGAGAGTCTGTGAGAAGAAAGAAAGAAAGAAAGAAAGGAAGGAAGGAAGGAAGGAAGGAAGAAAGAGAAAAAGGAAGGAAGGGAGGGAGGGAAGAAAGAAAGAAAGAGAAAGAAAGAAAGAGAAGAAAAATGAAAAAAAGAGAAGGAAGGAAGAATAAAGTCTTGTTAGAGGGCAGGAATAAAAAGGTCCTGACTAAAGAAGCCAAATGAAGAGGAAAGCAAACTGTAATACACACAGTACAGATACTCCTCAAACCTCACACTGCATCATTTTGGGTAAAACACAATGCTGCACTTACATAATTGACTGATTGTGATAGCTTTTCAAATCCTGTCCAACACTGGCTGTTACTATGATCTTAAGAAAGAAAAAGAGACAAGTATTATTAGCGATTGAATTAAATAGAATTAATCATATTATGCTAAGTATGGTACATATAATTAACATTAATATATTTTGGGTTCATCTCTTAATTGTATAGTTTCTGAATGCTTGTCAACACTATATTCTCATAGTGTTAACACTACACTTAATGAACGCAATCCAAAAATGTAACCTCCCCAAAAGACAAATTGTGATAGGTAAGTATGTATATGTGCATGGGCATGCATGCATTTGTGTGATGTATGTATACATATATGTGGTATTACACACTCAGAAACAAATACATATATGGTGTGTATATAAACGCATATATACACACCCCCAAATATGAACACTGCATATATGTGTGTATATATATGTAAGATATACACATACTCAGATATAAACATGCTTATAATGCATATGCGTATATGGGATGTACAATACATAAATATATGTGGGTATATTAATGTGCACACACATATATTTCTATTAAGTAAAAAGCATTTCTCATTTGATTTCAGATCCTTCAAAACCACAGTCTCACAAATGGAAGGGCTTTTTATTTCATCGGTGAAGACTCAGGCTCTTGAAAGAAAACGGAACTTTAGATCTCAAAAAGAGCTTGTTAAAATTTAGTCTGCTGCCAAAGAGTCCTCAGAAAAAAAAAGTTATAGTTCTGTAGACCCTTCATATACTGTTATCCTTTATCACTCCTCTGAATTTTTGAATTTTCAAAGTACTTTTAAGTTGACATCATACAATATAACACTCGATTATATGCTGTCTTATGTTATTCTCTGGTTGTTTCATAAGGGTACATCTGTTCTCATTAACAAGAGCATAAGTTTCCCAGCTAATTAAGTGGGGCACTGGACCTGGAGTCAGGAAGACTCATCTTCCGGAGTTCAAATCTGGCCTCAGGCACTCACTAGCTATGTGACTCTAGACAAGGCTCTTACCCTGTCTGCCTCAGCTTCCTCATGTATAAAATGAGCTAGAGAAGGAAATGGAAACTACTCCAATATTTTTGCCAAGAAAACTCCAAACAGAGTCATGAAGAGTCAGACACAACTGAGCAATAAACAACAAATCTTCCCAAAGGAAGGGGAATTTCTCTTTTAATTTAGTTGTATTCCCCACAGTGCCCAGCTAAATGCTGAAAGCACACAGTAGGTGTTAAGTGCTTGTTGACGATACTCAAAAACTATGCTTCTGGTGATAACTGCTAAATGGTTCAGTGTCTCCAGAGTAGAAAAACCACTCATAAATCTGGTCAATTCAATCAAATAATTGGTCAGGTCAATAATAATAATAATAAAGAATCTGTTATTCAATTAAGCTCACAAATTGCTTCACTAAATCCATTGGTCAATTTATTTGTCAAAATAATTGAACTGGTAACTCCATAACAGAAAAAACCTGGGGATGCCTGCCTGTGCAACTGGGAAAAAAACTTTACAAATTATGCTCCCACAAAAAAGCTCTTTGATCTGTGTTTTTCTTTTTTAGCGGGGAGTAAAGGCAATTGGGTTAAGTGACTTGCCCAAAGTCACACAGCTAGTAAACCATTAAGTGTCTAAGGCCAGATTTGAACTCAGGTCCTCCTGACTCCAGGGTCAGTGATCTATTCACTGCACCACCTAGCTGCCCCCAATCTGTGTTTTTCATCACCTTTTAAAGAGCCTATCCATATTTTCTCTGTCTCCATTTCTTAGACCTGTACTCATTTGGAAGGTCAACACAAAACACCTCCAATTAAACCTCTTAACTCATCTCCCTGGTTCCAGCCTTCTCTGCTCCAATTGACCCTGTGTAATGCAGTCATATTAGTCATCCTGAAATACTGTTTTCATCATGTCACTCCCCTGCTCAAAGACTTTCAATGACTTCCTACTGCCTATTAAATAAAACCTGGAATTTGAATTTCCATATATTTTGGCCCTAATTTACCTCTTTGTTTTCATTTCCTGCTACTTCTCACATGAATCCTCCCTTAAAGTCAAACTGGTTTACTCAGTATCTCCTGAATGTGGCATTCTTCCCTGCCCCCATCTATATTAGCAGCTTTTCATTTATTTTGAATGACTTTCTCCAATGCAAATCACATTCATCTATTCTCTCTTCTTTCCTTCTAACAAAACTCAGCAGAAATGTCATCCCTTCCATAAAGCCTTCTCTGGCACACTCCAGGCATAGTGATCTCTTGTTTCTCTAAACTCCTATGGCAATTACTGTCTATACTGTTCAGTTAGCAATTAACCATGGGTGTGCCTTTGTGACATCCCTGTTTTGGTCATCTGAAGCTGAAAAAATCTTTGATTGTTTATTTTTGTTGTTGTTCAATGTTTAAGTCTTGTACAATTCTTTGTGACCCCATGTGGGGTTTTCTTGGCAAAGAAACTAGAACAGTTTACCATTTCCTTCTCTAGCTCATTTTACAGATAAAGAACTGAGGCAAACAAGTGACTTGCCCAGGGTCACACAGTAAGTGTCTGAAGCTAGACTTGAACTTAGGAAGACAAGTCTTTCTGACTTCATGTCTGGGGCTCTGTGCACTGTGGTGCCACCTAGTTGCTCCTTGACTGTTCATATCTTGATGCTCTTTCTCACCTACTAGACTGCAAGTGCCTATGGCACATGGACAACAAGCATGCTGCCCTACAAATAATAGGGGCTCAATAAGATTGATTTTGGGTGATTTAAATATCTCCAGAGGCAATACATAGCCTTGATCTGATGTTTCTTTTAGGGGATATGAGTGACACTGATAAAAAAATATAAAGAATATATAATAAAAAATAAAAAGAATATATTCTAAATATACAAAAACCAAATAGCACCACAATTTTTACATTAGAAATTGGGCTGAACAGAAGCATCTGACACTTTCAATGAAACAAAACCCCCAAGCTATTCATAAAAGTCTCCTAGAAAGGATTCAAGTTCTAACATTATTTTCCATTTCTCTAAGAAAAAAAAAAGAAAAACCATAACCCAAAACCAAGAGTGAAACCAGGTATCACAGAGCACACAATAAAAACAAAAGGTGTCTTCCCAATTTTGTTTCAAGAAAACCACAAACCAATAATGAAGGTTAGTAAAAGATTAAAGCAACCAGGAAAATGTAACATATTGACTTTGTATACAGTGAAAAGATGAAATTAGCTCCAAAGACCACAGTCAGGTTTGCCATAACATGAAAATCTGTGCCATGAGGACATGGCACTGCAATTTGTAATGATTCTTGGCACTAAATGTCTGAACAATCTTTTCCTCCCTAGAATTGTAACTTTACAGCTATGTCTATGTGATGTTAAAACAGCCAGTTAATTCAACAAAGACCTATAAGTCAACCCAATCACTTGGTTGAATTCAGGTATTCTGCTGGTCCTTTGTGAAATACAATGGAGGCTGTTGAGATTATTTACCCTTGTAGGACTGTATCCTCAAGGGGAATGGACTATGTCTAGATAATTGTAAGTGTATTGTTGGTGTCTCCACTCATATGATTTAAAAGGGATGCTTTTTCCTGTAGTGAAACAGGACTGTTCTGGTCTGAATGCCAGCAACAGTCTGACTTAAAAAGCATACAGCTTGCCATCCTCTCCAACAAACTTGTTTCTGGAGATTTTTCTGCCCCCTAAAACTGAGTCTTTCACCTTATTGCCACAGATGCCAAGAATGAAATAGATTCTGGACTCTCTACTGACACTTTACCTGTCCTCCACTAAAAGAGATATCTAGTCGAAACCACTTCTGCAATGGAAGGATAAAGTTGGTTTTCACAGCAAGGTCTTCCCCTTTGACAAGATGCATTTGAATGTGCAGATGACCTAACAAGAAAAAAAACTGAGTCAAAAATGACAGAAAACTAAGCATAAAAATAGACTTTCTGATATTAAAAAATACCTAAACAAGATAGCCTCATTTCTTGTTGAATAGGAAAATTAGACCAGCTTTTGGGTGACATTCCACTTTGGGCAATATCACTATCTATGAATATTAACTTTCTTAGTCTAGGATTAGCCAATAGGTTGGTGTGTTTGATAAAGCCTTCTCTTTCAATAAATCTTTACAAAATTCCTATTGCTCTTTGAGATCATTGTATTGTACTTACCCTCTTCAGTTAGAAATAGGGATGGTGTGCCATACATCTCATTTGAATCAACAAAGTACAGAATCCCACAGAGATGTGCTTTGCAGTAATGGAGTAAATAAAGCCATACTGAAATGGTAAACCTGTAAGAGCAAGAGGGAAAAAAAAGAAAGAAAACTGGCTTCTTTATTTCACCCAAGAACAGGTTATTATAGTTAATAGCTTCCAGCAAATTATTTTCTTTCTAATAAAGGGATGACTTTGCCTTCAAGTATATCTTGGGAGATGAACGGCAAGGTATGATTTTTCAAGACAAGGAAGCCACATTAACCTATACCACAGAGGAGGGAGGCTTCATTGTACAAATCTAACATCCAAGTAGAATTTTTTTTAAACCCTGTTTTTGTATCTCTCTGAGAATATCAGGTGACTATCATTTCTATCCTTGATTAAGGTTACAAAGTTAAAGAGGAAATAAAAATTTAGGTACTAATAAAAGATAACAATAAGTGATTCTCATTTGAGTTCCTAAAAACAAATACTATGACATCACAGTTAGGACTTTTGATTTCTTTTCCTTCCTGTAAAGGTAAAAATCTTAAAGAAGAAAAGTAGATTAGATTATAACATGTATTCATCATATCACAATTGATAGTTCTATATTATTGAGTATATTGTTTTCATGTATTTTCATGCATTTTGGTTATTTATTTTCACATTTCCAGCTCACCAATATGGAACAAATATTGCAAACATAAGTTTTTCTAGCAGACTATGAGTTCTAGGAAGGCTATTGATGTTTTGTTTTTTTCTTTCTTTATTGAATTTGAGTGACTATTTTTTTCTTGGACTTTGGCCATATTATTTGAAAAAGTAATATTTTATATTTTGTGATTAACAAAGTATAACAGAAAAGTGTCCAATGTACATTTAAACAGAAAATTATAGTAGTATAAAGAGTATGTATATAACAAACACTTTTAACTTAATAATCATTGGTCCCAGTTGAAACAAATATGGGTGAGCAATGGTTCAATGGATGAGTTCTCTGAATTTATCACAATGCTAATTTATAATAAGAGTTAGGGTTCAAGGAACCTCAGGTTGTTCAAGGGTATACAAGTATTCTTCATGTTACTGTGCTTTGCTTTATTACATTTTGTAAATGTTGTGTTTTTTACAAATTGAAGGTTTGTGTCAACCCTGCATCGAGCAAGTCTATTGGCACCATTTTTCCAACAGCATGTGCTCACATTGTGACTCTGTGTCACATTTTGGTAATTCTCACAATATTTCAACCTCTTTCATTATTATATTTGTTATGGTGATCTCTGATCATTGACCTCTGATGTTACTTTTTTTTTTTTTTAAAGCAATTGGGGTTAAGTAACTTGCTCAAGGTTACATGGCTAGTCATTATTTATGTGTGGGTGCTCATTTTCTGAGGCCAGTTTTGATCTCGGGTCATCCCAACTCCGAGGCCAGTGCTCTTACTCACTGCACCACCTAGCTGCCCCTGATGTTACTTTTGGAATTGTTTTGAGGCACCACTAACTGCCCCATATAAGATGATGAATGTAATCCATGAATGTTATGTGTGCTCTGACTGCTCTACCAACTGATCAGCTGTCTTTCTCCCTCTCCTTGGGCCTCCCTGAGACACAACAGTATTGAAATTAGGCCAATTTGGGGTGGCTAGGTGGCGCAATGAGTAGAGCGTCGGCCCTGGAGTCAGAAGGACCTGAGTTCGGATCCGGCCTCAGACACTTAACGCACACACACAAAAAAACCTAGCCATGTGACCTTGGGCAGGTTACTTAACCCCAATTGCCCTCCAAAAAGCAAAAAAAAAAAAAAAAAGAAATTAGGCCAATTAATAACCCTACAATGGCCTCTCAGTATTCAAGTGAAAGGAAGAGTCAATTGATGTGGCAAACTTCATTGTTGTCTTATTTTAAGAAATTGCCACAGTCACTCCAACCTTCAGCAACTACCACCCTGATCAGTCACCAGCCATCAACATTGTGGCAAGACCTTCTACCAGCAAAAAATTACCACTTGTTAAAGGCTCAGATGATGGCTAGCATTTTTTTTTAGAAATAAAGTATTTTTAAATTAAGGTCTATACACTGGTTTTTGTCTGTTTTTTTAAAAATAGAAATAATACTATTACATACTTAATAGACTATAGAGTAGTGTAAACATCTTTATATGCCCTAGGAAACTAAAAAAATTCATGTAACTAATTTTTTTGTGCTATTCACTTTATTGGGTTGGTCTGGACCCGAACCCACAATATCTCCATGGTATGCCTGTACTAAAATCCTTCAAAATGTCCAGGGCTTGACAGTCTGGTCTCAAAAATCAGTGGTGAGATATTCAAACAGATGAAACCACACAGCTCCCTCCTGACCACCCAGCTGAGAAAGCACATGACGATAAGTTATTACAAGGAAGCTTAGCAATAACATACGCTCACTAAACTGACTTAAGATCTATCTATATCCCAGCAGCATGGGAAGGATTAAATCACTCTGCTAAATCCATCCAGTCTGAGGAGGCATCCCTCAATCTAGCTGAAAGAAAATGCGTCTTTTACTGGAATCAATGAAGAAAATCAAAAGTTGTACAACTTTCAAAGTTTCTGACCCTAGGAAGGTCAAAGTGGAGGGTAGAAAAAGTGCTGACTAGAAAGCTACATCTGAAATCTTTGTGTGGCACCAACTCTCGGCCTCAGGTTTTTTTTCTATTGTCACTACTCTTGTCAGATGTATAAAACCCCCAAAAAGCAATAATGTATATAAAAACAACACCAAAATAAAGTTGGTCTTTGAACAATCCTAATGACTGATCTCGGTCCCAGAAAATAGGTCATGAAACATTTCTCTTGGCAAAAAGTTGCAGGACTACTCTGCAATGAATTATATACACTGGTTAGGTGCAATCATTATACGGACATTTTTATTCAACTATTTTTCTCTTTGGGCAGATAGGCCAGTGAGTAGAGTACTGGGCCTGAAGTCAGGAAGACTCATCTTTAAAATGAACTGAAGAAGGAAATGGCAAACTACTCCAGTATCTTTACCAAGAAAACCCCAAATGGGATCACAAAGAGTTGGACACAACTGAAAAACAACTAAACAAATTTTTCTCCATTATACTTGGATGGGAGTAGGGATGGAGGTGGCTACATCTGAAAATGACTGCTACATAAAAACAAAAGGCTACTAATAAAACCAATTGAAAATAAAAAATCTTTTCCCACCAATTCAACTAAACCAAAGGATAGCTGAGAGTTGACAATAATTCAGGAAAATTGGGCCTTCCAGGCCTGTGGAGCTGGTTTAGGACTTGTAGACCTTAATTTAGGTTACACAGATATTGACCTTTTAAAGAGTGTATTAAAAAATGCATGTCTTTTAAAAGACCGAATTAGACTGAGTAAGTGCCCCAGGGAAAGTCTGTGAGCACCACTGGCCTCTGGTTTATATTCTCTTTACTTACATTGGGTAATCAATACGCTGGCGTCTGGTTGCCTCAAGCTCTCTGTTCTGAAACCTCTGGAACTTTTTCACAATTCCCGTGTTTTCTCCACTGGATGCATAGAGAAAGCTGAGAATATTGACTACATCTGAAAACAACAAAAATTTTCTGTTTAAATGATCATATAAAGTCCATGTTATCCATCAAACTAAATCCTTAGAGGAAACATTCAAGATGGGGGGAAAAAACCCAAACTGAACAAAACTTGACTCAGGATAATGAAAACTCCTGAGATTTGTATAGTTCCTTTATTCTAACTTGGAAACTTTGTGTAACTGGTTTACTGTTCAAAAATCTTCCATGCATTTAGACATCCTCATACTCTAACATGCAAATCCCTTAAGCCAGGCCTATCATGACCTTGCAGAGGTGGAAGAATTTGTACTTGTGTCTCTGGAGGGCCCAGTGATATACACAGGTGGAGCCTTCAAGGGAGATCTGGGGTAACTCAGTTAATCCCAACAAACACTTAGATAGGGCTAGTCATTGGACTCATTAGACATTTTCCTACGGGAAAAAAGGTCACCGAATTCCTGGAATCACACTATTTATATCTACAGCTGGGAAATAACTTGGGAGTTCATGTAATCCATAAGTTCCCAAAGTGGGCAATACCACTCCCAGGGGAATGATCCATGGTGGGGGGCACTAGTATCCTCAGGTGCAATTGGGGGGCACTGGATAAAAATAAGGGGGTGATGGAAGCATAAGGAAAGAAGAGAAGATTTTGAAAAACCATTCATACATGTTTCACCTGTTGTGTAACAGAGTTAAAGTTATACTGATTATATTATTTTCCAAATAAACACACAAAATGCAAGTTATAACCAATCAGTGGTCAAGTCTACCAACAGGTCTTAACAAGAACAGGTTGGCAGGTAAGCATGTCATACATTGTCAGGAAGTACAGCATGCATCAGGCGGGAATATGTGCATGTAATGCCTTGTTTACAATATGATACTAGATAGCTACATGATGCAATATTGCATCATCAAAATTCCAATGAAGGAAACCCCACACACATAAATTTACAATAAATTATGAAATTTAAGATGCATTATTTTTAAAAATATATTTTTTGAAATGCCACAAATTTCAAAGAAAAAACATTAAAGGGTTAAAAAAAAAGTAGATTTCCAGGGAGACACTGAATAAATTTTTTTAAAGGGGGAAGTAGGCCAAATAAGTTTGGAAACCTCTGAATCTAACCCTCCCTACTTACAGATGAGAAAGCTGAGGACCACAGAGGTAAAAATATGACTTGGCCAAGTTCCCACAGCTAGTTAGTAGTAGGGACAGGATTCAAATTCATATCCTCTGACACCAAATTTTGTTTTCTCACTGCCTCTCATTTGTTTTCTTAAAATACTCTTTGGGCTTAGTTTGATAAACCCTACAGGGAACACAAACTGTCTCTACTAAAGTATTCAAATCATCCTATTTAGCAGGGCTCCATTTAGGAAAGCAGAAGATATAGCCACTGTGTAATGCACCAAATGCAAATGTTAGCACTAAACAACAGAGCTTCCTGATGAGACCCAGGGCATCAGAAGTCTGGCTCATCAAAGCAGAAAATTCTCAGTCATAGAAAGAAAAGAATCTCTAGTTTGTTCTAACTGGGAAGTCACCAAAGCACAGTGCAACATCATAGACAACAGTATACATATTTAATATCATTAAATGAGCCAAATTTTTGCAATCAGTTCCTGGAAAATCCACCTGCTGTGTTAACAGGTCAACCCATTGGGGAGTAGAGGGCTGTGTAGTTATCAATGCTAACAGGAGACCTGCAGTCTTACCTTTCCCATTCAGATGCCAACGTGGGAATGGGCACTCTCAACCTTCTGATCTGCCTAAGGGAATTGGGCCAAAGGACTGGAAATGCCACAAGGGATTTTTAGAGAAACCGGCCCAATTTCACCCATCAGGTTCAAGTCAGCTGAACCTTAGTTTGGCATCCACGGGGTTGTGTGGTACATAAGACAGACAGATGGCTAAATTGGACCCCTAGGAAACCTTCTGTTAGAAATAGCTGTTGAGTTATCTAGTGTGCAATAGGAACATTTATCAAATAGGAACAGGATTTTACTGCTTTCCAACCTGACTCTAGTAATATGGGCTCAGCAAAGGTTTCCAAACTGAATAAAAGAAAAAGTAAAAAAGAAGGTAACAGAAGTGAATATTGGTGTGGGTCTCCTGTGCTCTGGGATTAAAAAGATAACAAGTGGGGAACGGGGTCCTGCAATAAAATATTATGTAAGAAAAAATTTGACCTGAGGGTCTAAACTAATTTTAAAGTACCCCCACAGACCTACTCTGTCCAACAAATCCAAATTAATGGTGATTTCCTCCTGAAATGGAAAAACCAGACCTTGTGCCTGGAGCTTCAACAACCATATAATTTGGAAATTCAGGGTTATGACAGATAATGTTATGGCTTCCCTTCTACTGTTTACTTCTAATTGGATTGAGAAGTAATCAGTCAACTTTATCATCCATGGAACTTTACCACTGGAAGGGACTATTTAGCTGCTCTAGTCTAAAATCTTTATTTTATAGATGAGGAAACTGGGATTCAAAGTTGTTAAATGACTTTCCTAAGGTCCCCCTAGTTTGTAAGTGGCAGAGCCTGAATTAGAACCCAGATCCCCTGCTTCCCTTTTGCAGTATTCTTCCCACTATACCATACTCTCTTTCTTTCTAATTCCTTCCCCAAATCCATTTCCTCTGAAAGAACTTTGATTTGATAGGTGCACCTGGCATGAGGTTACTTGACTATGCCAAAATGCCAAGATGAAGATTATACCAAAATGCCAAGCTGACTACAAATCTTCAAAAATCATCAACAATCTTGTTCATTTTGTTTAGAGCATGCAAAGAATGTGGAAATATCTGTGATTTCTTCAGCATGAGAACCTATTAAATCATAGGGATTTTCCCGAAGCATTGAAAGATTAAGTGACTTGTCCAGGGTAACACAATAAATGCTATTAGAAAGCGGTGAGTTTCCCTTCATTGGAAATCTTTGAGCAAAGGCTGAATGACCAATCGTTGGATGAGTTGTAGAGGGGATTGCTTTTTCTGGATATGGATGGGCTGGACTAGATAGATGGTCACTGAGGTCTCTTCCAGCTCTGACATTCTGTGATTCTATGAATAAACTAGAACATGGCAGAACAGGATCTGAACCATACCACTACTCATTCAGATCACAAGTCCACTAAAAGGAACCATTAGGCACAAAATGTGCTTCTGCTCCTCAATAAGAACAGCATTAACAGAAAAGCCATCCAGAATCTTCTCCATCTTATGAAAAGCCAGATTGTCATGTAACCAGACACATTTCTTAAAATGTGGCACAGCACAAAGAAGCTTTATTATTTTGTCCACATTTTAGGAGGAATATGGAGAAACCAAAAATAGTTGGGGGGGGAGGAACAAAAACCCTAGTAAATGAAGCCCATGAAGAAGAGAAAATTAATGGGATAACCAAATAATGTTCCCTATGTATACTATTGAAAACTCTTTAAAAGATTGTCAAAGGATCCCATGCCTATTGACCCTAAAAGAAGATTTGAAATTCCTATCTGGACAGGTAGGTGGGCTAGATATTAAAAGACCTCAACTCTTAAGTGGGTTAGAGAAATGGAATATTTTTTACTAAAAATCTTTAAGAACACTGTGTAGCCCCAGTCTCCTCAAAGTCAGGCAAAAGGACGAGGTGACCCTGTGAAGTCTCTCCTGACTCTGTGAATATATGCTTTATATAATACATAGAGGCACGGGGTAGGAGAGACTTCAGAGGTTCTCCTTTCCTCCTGGGTATTTAGAGTTAAGCTTGTGATTCTGGAAAAAAGTGTGGCTGGATAATAAAAGAATTAAAGCAATTGAGATTTAAGAAAAAAAGTTATGTAGCAAATGTTTGGTTTTTTTGAAAGCCAACAATCACAAAACTGCAGTAATGGTATATTGCTTACCTGCAGAAAGACACAGCATGAACTGACATTTTTATAGGGATAGTTAAAATCCCATTACCACAAAATCTGCAGGCCCCCTAATTATTTTTGCTGCAATGGAGCTTTGTTAAAAATTAATACATTCCTAGAAATTACATTTTAAGTCTGGCTGAAACAGAGCAGATACCTTGGAGCTCTGTACTGAATTAGCCCACAAAAAAAAAAGGACTGGCAGAGGACCGGTTTAAGCTCAGCATGGGATGGAAGGAACGTAAATTTGAAAATGACCCAGTGCTGGGAAGCATGGTTAATATGCTGGATTACAGAACTGGGAACCAAAAAAATTCTCAAAATGCTAGAAAAATGGGTTGGATTGAATTGAATGCAGATGAGTATAAAGTCTTCACATAAGTTTAAAAAATCAGCCTCCCAAGTATGACCGGGGAGTCATGGTTAAACATCAATTCCTCGAAAAAAGATCTGGGTTTTTAGTGAATTGGAAGTTCAAAACAAGTCAATGCATACCACAAACAAGAAAACTTAATGTGGTCTTAGGCTTTGTTAATAGTAACCAGAAAGAGAAAGGTGATAGATAATCTCTCTGTACTACTCTGTCTTAGACTTCATAGGGAGTATTGGCAGCTACATGGTCCCATAATGCACAGACCTCCAGGCCTGGAGTCAGAATGACCTCAGTTCAAATCCTGTCTCAGGTACTTACTAGCTATGTGACCCTGGTCAAATCACTTAACCTCTGCCTCAGTTTCCTAATTTGCAAAATGAGTGTAATAATTGCACCTACCTCCTAGGGCAGTTGTGAGGACCAGATGATGTGATCATTGTAAAGTGTTTAGCACATTATAAGTGCTATATAAATGTTAGTTATTATTATTTTCGGTTCTGGGTACTACATTTTAAGTAAGACACTGATAATTTTTAAAGTGTCCAAAGGAGAGTAACAAAAATAATGAAGGAACTTTGGTCATGTCACCTGAGGAATTGGAGATGTTTAACTTGGAAAAGGAACAAATTAGGAAGGGAACATGACAGCCGTCTCCAACTATCTGTAGGCTGTTGCATGGAAAAGAGAATGGAACTGTCCGCCAGCCTCAGAGTACAGGACCAAAGACAGTGGTAGAATTGCAGGAAGTCAGATGAAGGCTTGACAGAAAGAAAAAGCCTTGTGGGAAAGAAAAAAATACCTTTGAGAGATAGTGAGTTCCAACACATTTAGAGGTTTTCCAGCAAAAATTAGATAACCATTTGCTAGGTGATATTGTAGACAGGGGCGGATTGGATTAGATGGGTTTTAGAGGTACCTTCCAGTTCCGAGATTCTGTGCTTTTGGTCAAATATTACACACATACCACAAAGTCATCTATTCCACTGTGAGTTTCTGGACTTTTTGGTGTGCTATTGAATATTTCAAGAGTTTCTGTAGGTTTCTCTGTTTGAAATGTTATATGTGAGGTAAAAGTAAAAAAGGGAGGGTTTAATTAATTGCCACTTGACAGGTCAGAAGAACTTAAGAGTTCAATTATAGTTTAGCTTTCATTTCCCTTCTTACAATGCACAAATACTTTCCTATAGAAAAGATAGAAATCAGATAAAATACTATATCAAATTATTCATTGTGGAGTATTTCTTTGAACCAAATTACCAGAGAATTATTTCTATGGTCCATGTGATGGAAGATAGAAATAGCTTAATACAGAATTATATAGAAACCTTCCTGTGACCAATGGAACCTTAGAAATCTTCTACTCCAACCCCTACCTGAAATGTGAAACTACTCTGTAAAATCCCTCACAAATGGTCATTCAGCTTCTGTTCAAATACTTCTAGCAATGGAGCACTCACTACCTCAAAAGTCAGCTCATTTCATATTTAGAAACTCTAATTGTCAAGAAATTATTCCTTAATCTGAACTGAAATTTGCATAGTTTTCCTAGTTCTGCCCTCTGGGGCTAGGTAAAATAAGTTTAACATCGATTCCATAGGAGAGCCTTCAAATATTTGGGGAAAAAAAAACTACTTGAAAATCTATTTGGAAAAAAAAAATCTCCTTGACAAGATAAACATTCCTAACATTCCTTCAACTCATCTCATATGACATAATTTCAAGTCCTTATATAATAACAACAATAATTATACCAGATATGAACATATTTAAAAAGCACTTAATATACCTGATCTAATTTCATCCTCACAAAAAACTCTGTGAAGCCAGTGCTATAGACATTATCGACCCTGTGTTAAAGATGAAGAAAGAAATCTATCGAGTTGCAGTGACTGGCCCAAGGTCACACAGCTAATAGATGCAGATTCAAAATCTGAACTCAGGTTTCTCCTGACTCCCAAGTCCAGCACATTTCCTCTATGCTGTTCTACCCCCCTCACGCACATTGCCCTCCTTCGGAACAGACTCTAGAAGCTCTCTCCTCTCTCTAGGCTTTCCTGACACTTCTCCATTGTTTCTCTTCCTATCTATCTGACCACTGCCTTATAGGTCTCCTTTTTAGGATCACCATACATACCCAAGTCCTCTGATCTTAACTCTATAAACACTGTCTGATTATGTCACTTCAAGAAGCTTCTAGAATAAATACAAACTCTTCTGTTTGGGATTTAAGGCCCCTCACCATCTTTTGCCAGCCTTTCTTCCCTAGGCTGATAACATATTACTCTTGTTCACACCATTTATGTTCCTGGAAAAATTGGTTTGCTTGTTGTTCCTCACACACACCATTCCATTTCCTGGCTCTTCCGTTTTTATCCCTCGTGCCTGAAATGTTCTCTCTCACCTTTGCCTCTCAAAACTTCTAGCTCACCTTGAAGGCTCAGTTCAACATCCATATTCTTTATCAGGTGCTTCTAATTCCCTGCTCCGAACGGACTTATTTTTAATGTATTAATGTATTGCCTATTTACTTGTCTGTGAACATCTCATATCATCAAAGTGTCCCTTGAAGGAAGGGACTGTCTCTTCTTTACCACTAGCACCCAGCATAATATTGGACATAGATCAGGCAATGGTGGTATCCTGCCCAGACCTGATTGCCAGGGTTAATCTGAACAGAATACAATGATAACTCCCTCATCTTGTACACTACTCTTCTGTCAATATGGCTTAAGATTCCATTCGATCTTTGGGTATCCATGTCCCATAGCTGGTTCCCAGAAAGTTTGTAGTTGCCTCAACTGTCCAGACACATCTCCCTATCCTATACTTGTACAGCTAATTTTTAGACTCTAAGTGTGGCACTTTTCACATATCCCTCTTACTGGAGGTGGCCTAGTGTTATAGCCTGTTGAGACTAAAAAAAAATTCTTCTGCTATCTTCTAACCTATTAGATATCTTGCTCAGCTTTAAGCCATCTGGAAATTTGATAAGCATTCATCTAAGTCACTGATAAATGACTTCCTCTAATGATATTGGTTATAATGGAGTTTTATCAGTATTTATGTTCTGCTGGCCATCAGTGACAGACAAGGAAGAAGCAGGCAATACTTGCTGCAAAAACACTCAGGGTAAAGCTCTATCCTAGAAAGCACTGCACTATACAATAATAATGTAGCAAAAAACCAGTAGGAACTAGTAAGGAATAAAGATAATAAACTTTGAACCATCAGCACCTTCTTATCCCCCAAGGCATAAATAATATCTCTCCCCCACTTAATTAACAATGATTTAATGAGCAAGAGGGAGATACCTTTTTGCTAGTCTATCTCTGTATTATACTAGTAGATAAAGAAATAACAAGGTACTCAGTCTATTTCAAGAGTTGTAGAGGTCAGAGAAGAATAATTACTTATTTCATTTTGTGGTTCTTGGGAGTTTGGCTTAAAAGTCAAGGCCAGATGGCTCTGGAGGGTTTGCTATTAATGGTTCTGCTATTTTCAAGTCACCTTGGGAAGTACACTTATACAAATGATCAACACAGTGATGTCACATCGGTCTATTGGCTTTCTTATACAGGCCCAGGGATCTTAATTATAATGGCAGGAAGATACCTCATTCAGCTACACGTTTCCTAGAAAAAATTAGCTCCTGTGATAAAAATGAATGAAGAATATGTGCTGACATAGTCTCATCAACCATGTGTTTTTGTCTTATAAATCCTCATTTAAATCTGGATGGAGACAATAAAGGCAATATTGATACATCACCTCATAAGGAAGTCAACAGGACTGGTTCCTGCTATTAAGCACAGGATGCTGATGGTAAGCAATTAGAAATATGACAAGACTTAGTGCCCAATCTCCCAAAAATGGAGTCAGGGGATCTTTAATAGTTCCTGCCACCCCTTTAGGTTTACAATTTTCACACATTGTTGAAAGCATAGAAATGCAATTAGAATTAATCATTTTAAGCACCTACTATGTTCAAAGCCCCTTCCAGTATCTGGCAATCTGTGTTACAAATAATTGATACAGAGTTCTGAGGACTACAAAAGAGGTTTATGATGGAAAAGGGGAGTTTTGAATGCAGTGCCACACAGTCAGATGGACCCTTTGGTCAAAAGACCTGAGTTTCATTTTTAATTCTGCAAGGTAACAGTTCTATGACCTTGGGAAAGTCAATTCAGTCAACCGGGTCTCATTTTCCTTAGCTGCAAAATGAAAAATTTGGATCTTACACCACATGCCACAAAAAGCTTAAAATGAATATGTAACTTTAACATAAAAGGTCACACCATAAAAAACTTGGAAGAATATAAGATTAGGTACCTTTTAGAGCTATGCCTGGGGGAATATGCTTAACCAAATAAGGGACTGAGATGATCACAAAAGATAAAATTAATGGTTGTGATTACACTGAGTGGAAAAACTTGTGTCCAAACAAAATGAATGCTACTAGGATAAGATGGAAAATCACTGACTGGGCAAAACTGCATTAAATATTTCTGAAATGATCTAATATCAAGATATATAGGGAACTGGCACAAATAAATGACTAAGTGCCATTCCCTAACAGATAAGTAGACAATAGATATTAACAAAGTTCTCAAAAGAATTGGAAACTATTATGTTATTATATTATTGTAAACCACATGAAAGATTTTTGCAAATCACTAATAATAATAGAAATGTAAATCCACACAACTCTGAGGTATTACCTGCTACCTAGCAAATTGCGAAGATGACAAAAATGGAAATAACCAGTGTGGAGGGGCTGTAGAAAAACAGAAACACTAGTATACTATTAGTGGAATTGTGAATTGGTCTGCCCACTCTGGAAAGGAATATGAAATATGCTTTTAAAAAAGTGATTAAAAAGGCCTATCTTTTGATCTGGAAATCTCACTGCTACATATTCACCCCAAGGAGGTAAAAGATAGAAAGATATGACCTGTATACACCAAAATATTCATTGTAGGACTTTTTTTGGTAGCAAAAAACTTAAAGTAGATGAAAACTGATTAGAAATTGGCTAAAGAAATTATGGTACATGAATATAATGGAATATTATTTTTTAAAATGATTCATATAAAGAATTTGGATAAGTAAAAAACTTATATGAACAAATGCAGACTGAAATAAGGAGACTTATAAATATACTACTATAGTAGACTATAAATACACTAAATAATATACACAATGTTTATAATAGCATAAATTGAAAAAATAACAAAAAAGGCAAAGACTATATAATTATAATGACTAAGCTTGACCCAGGAAAAAGAGCTAAGAAATTGTGTCCTTTCTTTCTTTGAAAAGGTTGGGAACTATGGGTGTGGAATATCACGTATACTATCAGACACGGCTGATGTGTTGTTTAGTTTTATTGACATGCTTTTATTTCCTCTTCTCTTTTGCTATTTGTTATAAGGAATGGCTTGCTGGGGAAAGAAGGCAGAGGTATATATTTGGAAATGGTGAGGTCAAACTAAAGGATAGAAATAAAAAAAAAAGATAAATAATGTTTGGCTTGTATGAGATGATTGCAACGGTCCCTTACAAATCTGATATAATAAATATATGAGTCATTAGAAGGTGTCTAATACAATTAAGAAGTTCTTCCCTATAGTGATTCTGCAAAATCAATATGGAGTCATGACGAAGGCTTCTTACTCATATCTCATGGAAAAATAGGTACCTTTATTGGGTTATATCAAATAGCTTAGCATGTGCTTCTTAGATTTTCAATATTTGAATCAATTCCAGACCACTAGGCATAGCTTCAAGCTAATGCTCTCATCTTAACTATTTTTGACTGTGCTAAGCATAGTGAGTCCAAGCTAACATGGCAAGTACCTTCCAAAATAGCAATAGGGTTTACTCACAAAAATCAACCTTTCTGGGGTAATGTTGGTAGATCACATTAATTGACCAACTCATATTGATGGATTATGATCTAGATCTAGAGATGGAAGGAATTTCAGAGGTCAGCTAGTCAACTTTTTTATTTTACAAATCATGAAATTGGTCACTTAACCCCAATTGCCCTGCCTTCCCCCCTCTAAAAAAACTGAGGCCCAGAAAGGTTCAGTGCTTTGTCTGAGGTCATATGGGTAGTAAGTGGTAGAGCTGGGACTTCTGCTCAGGTGCTAGTACTTCAGGTTCACTGTACCACATTATTTGGGAATGGTTTTAATTGTCTGGGCATTTTTTTGGCTAGACATACCACACCACAAAAGGAAAGACAAGGGTTAATTTGGGGATCTTGTGTAACTAATTGCATGATATGATCAGCTTAGAGAGATGAGCCAGGGCCATCTTCTAATATCAATGCTCCCAGCAGAGTGGTATGACATAAACTGGGATTTGTTATGGGAGCTGGCTTAGAGTCTCAGTATTTGAGATTATTTTTCCAGGCTTATAGACAAGCATGGAGTCATAAGAACTGAGCAAAATCTCCAATGCTGCATCTATGAGGATACAATTATAAGGGAATAGACTTTTCCTTAGAGGGGATGTAGAGAAAAACAGTCCATAAGCACATGGCACTTGCAACATGGCCACCTTCTATATTAACATAAGAAACCCACTTATATGTGGGTGGAAGAACTCTCTAATAATACTAATCTGTCACAGGTGCAAAGAGACTTTGACTCACCCTGAATATTTCTATAGAGCAAAAGGAAAGTAAAATAAATCTGTGTGTACAGTAGCCCACAGGCAGAGCCATCACAATACATCAGACACTTGACAAAGTATGTATCTCAGGAAAGCCATGTTGTTGCTGGAATCAGATGGTGAAAGGGACTGAGCCTGAAAGAAGTCCCACTGACTGAGAACAATTTATCAATCCTCTACCTTCTTTATCCCATCTTATTGTTTTCAGCTGACTCCTGTTCACTTACCAGCCAAACAAGGCTGTCCTACTGTGAACAACATTAGGGCTGGACCTCGTCCATTCCCCAGCCATGAGGGAGAACAAAAGTCTTCATGCTTTCCTTTTCAAGACTATTTTATCTTCTCTTTCGATTTTTCTTTTAGGAAGAGTACCAGGAACATGTTTCTTTTTGGAAGGGGAAACACATTATAGCACCATTAATGGTGCAGGTTAAGAAGTCCCCTATTTTGGTTTGCTTTAACCGCTTATAAAGGTTTTCCTCTGAGTTAACATTGTTTATATTGGCTTGCTTCCCAAAGGTAATATGCCAAAGAAAAACTGGGGGAAAAATCCCACTGAACTATTTCTGAGCATTGTGAATATGGAATAAAGAAAAAGAATTTCACATTTTAAGGTTATGTTCAGAAGCTCTGAGAACTCAGTAAGCTCATAAATGACTTCATTTTTAAACTTCCAGCTCTCGATTCATTCATTCTTCAATGAGAAATATATGATTTGCCAAACATGAAATGGAATCATTAAGCCATAACAAAGTAGAAGGCAAGTGAAAGCTGTGTACTGCATATGCCCAGTGCTTCACTCCCCTTAACAAATTAGGTACCCACTATGTATAGCATTCCAGACAGATGCAAGTATGAGGTTCTGATGGTATAAAGTAGACATATTGATCATAGAAATAAATGTGACCCTACTTATTCCAGACGTTTAATTACATGCCCAGGAAGGGAATTAGATTTCCTCTCATTGGTATCAATATATTTACAGTCCAGTAAAAGTACAAAGTCCTGGCTATCTATTAAAGAACAAGTTCGTACTTCTCATTCACATAGAGATACAATTAAAACAAAATATAAATCTTACCAATGTATTATTTCACTAGGACAATTTTACTCTAACTAGCTATTTAATAAGATCACATGGATAGATTAATTTTTCTTTTTCTTTTTTTTTTTGGAGGGAGGAAGGTAGGGCAATTGGGGTTAAATCACTTGCCCAAGGTCACACGGCGATGGTTTTTTTGTGTGTGAGTGTGTGTTAAGTGTCTGAGGCAGTATTTGAACTCAGGTCCTCCTGACTCCAGGGCCGGTGCTCTATTTACTGCACCACCTAGCCACCCCCTTGGTTAATTTTTCATCATATAAATAGCAATATTTTGGTGATGCTAATAAAGTGCTATAGCTTCCCTCCCCTTCCCCAACCTCCTCTCCTTCCAATATGGGACCTTTGGCAGGAATTATTTTACAACAAGTGACAAAGTTCTAAGTGACAAGAGAAAGTAAACAATGGTTCATGTCTCTAAGTCCACAAAATACCTATGGGAATCCCCAAAACGATGACAGGACCATTGGACTTAGAGCTAGGTCAGACATTAGAGATCCCATAGTTCAACTCCCTCATTTTGCAGATTAAGCAAATTGAGGCTCAAGGAGATAGGGATTTGCCCAGGTCACAGCAGTAGTAAATAACAGGACTGAAATTTAAGCCCAGATCTTCTGTTTCTAAGTATGTGTCGTGTGAAAAGGATAATATTTTGATGAACCTTGATATCCGTCATACTTGAGTAAGCAATCAACAAACATTTAAGCATCTACTATATTCCAAGCACTGTACAAGGCTCTGGAGAGGCTAAGACAAAAATGAAATAGTCCTTGCCTTTAAGGAGCTTACCCTCTTATCAAAAGTCATTGTAGCTTTTGCCCTTTGATCACAAGGTTTTGATGAGCTTCTCAGGATTAGGATATAGATTGGGTCCATATTTGCTAAAGGGTTAGCTAAGAAAGCAATTCAAAATACATAGTATCAAGGTATTCTTCCTTGATCTCAGTGCCAATGTGGAGACAAAGTAAAAACCATCCACTGTCTGAGTACAGCTTAGCTTTCCAACCCCATCTCACATGCACATATGGTATCTAGGGAATCACAGTGAAGTCACTGATCATTGAGATAAAGCTAGGGGAATGCTGGAGTCAGTTTGAACCAAATTTTGAGCTGATCATTAAATTTTCATTGAGTGTTTACACCTTGGAAATTTGAAATCAGGGCTTGATTTATTGTTTTCTTGGTTTCTAGGCTTAAGAAAGTGACAGAGAAAATATTAATAATGCAGATTAAACTTAAAAGTGTATTTTAGGTACATTTTTTTTTCTTAAAAGCTGATTGTTGAACATTTACTAGCAAAGCATTATATATAGCCATGGCCATGCAGAATGCTTTTTCTTTAATTAATGCTTGAGTTGGGTAGGAATAACCGTCTCTAATTCCTTTTTTTTTTTTTTTGGTGGTTTGAATTTTGCCCCTGTATTTCTGTGCCATTAAAAACCAGAACATCCCTCTTAGTGTCACTTTCCTCAATTTTTGTTTCTTATTTTCTCCTCTTCCATTCTTCCCTCCAGTCTCACCTCCCAATAAAGTGGGAAGTAGTCCACAGATGACAGAAGCAGAGAGGTTGGACTGGGGCATGGTCAGGGGAAGGAGTTTCTGTTTCATGTTTTTTTAATTTCCTTTCTTTAAATTCTCCTAATTCCATAAAATTCTCTCCTGCCCTGATACTAGACATCAGAAGTAAAAAAAAATAGTATCCTACCAAGGAATAAGGCCATCATACCTACCATTTTCGAGGGGGCACTGGGGTATCTTGTTTGCCTGCAGGTTCCATATATAGTTCATGTTCCACTCAAGACATACTTGATGATCTTTGAAAGGGCGTTCAAAAGGTGGAACTGATTTCAACAAAGTGAAGTTCTTTGTTATAGCATGTAAGACGTTTTCTTCCCATCTTGCACTCAGATCTCCACTGTGTTTGTGAGTGATCCAGGCATGTAGTATCACAGCAGAGACTGCAATGGAGTGTCTGATGAAATAATCATCTCTATAAACCATGATGCTTGGGAATTTCACATGCACCATTTTAATTCTCCTAATATGAAGATGTTTCTCATTCATCCATCTCTTCTTATATACTGGAATGCTGCTTCTGAACTCAGATGAAACAATGGCTTCAAAATTAACCACACAAGGCTGAGAACATAAATACTGAACTGAAACTTCAGAAACATTGCGGACATTTCCTTCAATAACAATGACATGAATGAAATCTTTATAAGTCACACTTGGCTTAGCTTCTGGGATCAGTGACGTAGTCAGGAATGTTTGCCTACCCAAGGATGGCACAAAGTTCTGAAAGAAAAAAAAAATCTTTAAGGTCAGATCCCCACTACATGCCACTGATATTTTTATCATCTATTTTGCAAATTCTAGTACAGTGTCTGGTACCTAATAGGTACTTAATAAATGCTTGTCAATTGATTTGCTCTATAATGGTTGGTGAATTTCATAGGGGAAAGTGTCACTTATTGGAGAAAGCAAGAATTGTACAAACTAAGAATTGGCTACATTAAAGTCTTTGTAGGTCCATTCCCTGGCACAGTAGCAGCTGCTAATCAAAATGCTACTCTCTGAACAATGTGGCAACAATCCACAGAGCTGCTTTCCAAAAGGAGAGCTATGACATAACAGGGCTGGCAGCAATTGAAGAGGCTGCTAGAGTTTTAAAAAAGAGACACCCCAGTTTCAGATGCTGTAAAAACCATTGTGGAGACTTCAAAGAGTAGTGGTCAGAGCCTGCAAGGATTCATCAGGGAGAAGGGATCAAAGTGCACCCCAAGGGTAATGTCAACAAGAATGCCAAAAAAGGCCCTACCTTCTCCCTCTAATTTCAGTTACAAACCAGTAGGACACTTGTATTGTTCTAAAAAAATTAAATACAGGCAAGTTCAGACCAAGAATGGTCCTGCTCATCACCAGAAATATTAAGAAATATTTTAGCTGCCTATTTGTTTAAGGAAGAGAAATTAGCTGTTACCTTAGAGCTCCCTGGCCAAAGTTTGTTATGGCTCCAGATCTGGCCATTTCTTCTAGGAAGAAATGGATATAGTCTTAATAGCAGAACAACAAACTAAATGCACCCCTAAGTTCAAACTGGCCACCCAAGAATCATAAGTAAAATTTGAAAACTTGCTTATCTACCAGACACAATTGTCACAACATGGTCCCACTGGCAGAAGGGAAAACAAAATAGCCACTTTAAAAATTTTTGGTTTTTGCTTTTTGGAGGGCAGTTAGGGTTAAGTGACTTGCCCGAGGTCACAGGGCTAGTTTTTGTGTTGTGTCTGAGGCTGAATTTGAACTAAGGTCCTCCTGACTCCAGGGCCGGTGCTCTATTCATTGTGCCACCTACCCGCCCCAACTTTTTTTTTCCAAGTCATGGGAAATGGGTGGGAAGGTATATGGGTCATGAGGTTCTGAGACCCTCAGGAAAAAAAAAGGAAGTTCGTATGCCCTCTAATTTTCACTCTTACATTGAAAGGATTAATTAAGTTACAATTTCACATATATGTATAAATTATAGGTTTAAAGCAGATATAAAATGATCTTATAATTAGCAAGTAGTAAACTTTAAAGGAAGACTGTTTTGGTCCTGCTTTATAAATCTGGGATTGAATGCTGTTCTCTAGGGAATGGTAAGAGAACCAGCAATGGTAGCAATAACAGCAAGTTCAACTGATGAGTTGACTCAGCTTTCAAGATGTACAGTGGAGTCTGTTCAGAATGATTATTCAGCTGATCCAAAGCAATGCAAGATCAATGACGTTGGAAGCCAGTTTAGACCAGATCTTGATTTGCAGCTCATTTTTTACATTGGTGTGATATCTCCAAATGCTTCCTCCAAAAATACTAGTCAATGAGCTCACATGATAGCTTTAGCAAAATAACAGTTCACAACGACACTAAGACATGCAAATAATATGTAAAATAGTATGTTTTGCATCTCATTTCAGAAGAATGACTTTAAACCTCCTCTTCATTCTTTTAAAAATTGTCTTACTCTTCCATGCACCATCCTACAGCATCATCAAATATTTCTCTCATCCTTCAGCACTTGGCATTGAACAAAACAGCATAGCAAAATCCCAATTAACCAAAATGTTGAAGGAAACACTATTCTGATTTGCTAGTAATTTCTGTCAAATAGGAAACCCTTTTTATGGTTTCAATTTGTTATTACTGAAAACTGTACCAGTCTGATTTTCTGTTGTTGTAAGTTTGTTGACATATTTTTGAACTTTCATTGATGACGACCTCAGAGTATGTGTTCGAGTAGCTGGGGGTCATCACTGTGGAGATCCGTGATGATCCATGTTCAGTCCCGTAGACATAAATAGCAATGATATAAAAGATTAGACTGAACTTGCACTGATCCCTGATATGAGTTGTTTACTTAATAAATCCTTGGTGTGAGTTTCTTTTCTTTAAATTTGCTATTTTTAAAAGTTGAATGTACAAAAATAGGCCTAGTTAGTTTAGAATTCTGATTATTTTGGTACTGGTGATTCAAAAGTATTCAAAAAGTATATGTTAAGTATTTAGATTTTTAAAGAACACCAAGAAAATAGCACTCTGGAATACTAAGCTATTACAATCTAGAATAAATTATATGAATAATTTTTAAGTATCTGTTCATATATATGAATATGCTTGTATACACATATATAAAAACACCTTAGTAGTTAGGGGAAGGGGTTGGGATTTTAATTTATAAAGGGACTTGATCAGAGGAATTTTCCACTCTCCAACAGATAAATTTGCTACCTGCTTCTCTCCCATATAGAGTACAGCTATGCAAACAATTGCTTGGAGGACAAAGACAAACTCCTGACTGGTTTTCTGTGATTGGAGCTGAGACAACCCCATTGACTTGGACTCTGGTGAGGAGCAAGTGTTACTTAGAGGTGCCTCCTCTCTGCACTCCAATAAAAATGAGCCAACATACCTACTCAGTTTCTCTTTCCTGTATTGCCTTTTTCCTTTGTACCTTCTTTCTTTCCTGGAGAGCACATGGGGCTTGGGGCAAAAATCAGAGGGGATTCCTCCCATCCCCTCTCTTCCTAGCAGGAAATGATGAATTGTTGAAGAAACACAAAGTAAGTTACATGAACTTATTCAAATGGCCTAAGAGAAGCATTATTCATACTCAAGTTCTTGGTCTTTCTGAGCAGAGTTAGAGATGTTCTGGTGGAACTTCCCATCTCAAGAGATGGCAGCAGCCATGGACAACATTTTCTGAGCTACAACCAGATTCCTTATATAGCATATCTCATAACAGCCAGAAAAGGGAGATTTCTTGAGCAGTACCGGCTTTGGAGGTTGCCACACAAAGAATCCCAATTCTGAAAGTTCCTGAGCAATAGACTTCTTGGAGAAAGAAAAAAATCATCCATGTGTCTCCTACAGCTAACAAAGCAACAAGAAGACTTAAAACCATGATGGGAGAGGGGGGAGATCAGAGTATACCCTCCTATGACAGTGACTTATTCATATAATGCAGGTCTGATAGGAAGTTGGGTTATCTGTCCAGTAGCTCCAAAGTGTTTGCCTTCTAGGGGTAGTGCAAACCACAGGAGGAACAATTAGTTTCAGAAGGACTATGCCGCTGGTGAGAGAGCTGCAGATTTGCCAGAATGTCAGAATATAATCCTGCTGGCAGCCTTGAGTTCAGTTCTTTCTGACAGGAACTACTGTGAGTGTTTTATGTGTTTCCTGAATTTCCATATGGGCTCCTATGAGTGATCTGAGTGATCTGAGTGCTCATTTGTTTTCTGTATTTGGAGGTTCCTGTGAATCTTTTGTTTGCCCTGAATTTTCTGTGGGGGTGAGATTCAGGTGGTCCTTTACCAAATATGTATGTGTTTCTTCCAGTCATTGTTTAACAAATGGGGAGCATATTACACACATTTGTAGAACTCTAGACATAAATATATTTGGAAATTTCCTAGAGTATCCCTGAGTCAGGGCTAATCAACCAAAAGAGAAAATTTTACCATCGGGTCAACCATTGAAATTTGGACCTATGTGAGCTTAGAGCCTGGGAAACCCTGGGCCATGGGAAACATATTATTCAAAGAGGATATCCCCATCTCACTCCTGTTTTGTCCCGTAGAATTTGTATAAATTGGAATAGAGTTACACTGAATAGAGCAGCACAATTCTAGATAGTATTTACTAAAACAAGAAAGAAGGCAGAGTTGGCAGCAGATTGTAAAAAAATAGGGGGTTACTATTTTAAATATATAGTTTTTAAGAAGTAAGGTCTTGGGGCAGCTAGGTGGTGCAGTGAGTAAGAGCACCGGCCTCGGAGTTGGGATGACCTGAGATCGAAACCGGCCTCAGAAAATGAGCACCCACACATAAATAATGACTAGCGGTGTAACCTTGAGCAAGTTACTTAACCCCAATTGCTTTAAAAAAAAAAAAAGAAGTAAGGTCTTTTGGTAGTAAAGGCTTTACAGATAAGTTCAATTTTTTTGTTTATTTTTTTTCAACAGATTGACAGTTATAAAACAGTGGGTTAGTGGATTATGCTAAGGAGATTACTAAAAGAATGGGGAGGAAGTAGTGTACAGGCAAAGACTCATAGATTAGAAAGATTTTCTAGTACAGTGGGTGGAGCAAAGACCTCATGATCAGCCTTGAAGATACAGAACATAGCTTGTGCAGAGTGTAGTTTGGATCAGTTTCCTGTCTTTTAGAACACATGGAGCATGTAAGCCAGGGACTGGTGGGTTGGAGCAAGACCAATATGCTTATAGCCATTGCCTGCAGAACCTACATAACCAGCACCTATCAGTGACACATCACACTCCAAATATTGATTATACTAAGCTGGTTTCCTGGCATATGTTATGTGAGGTTATTAAACATTTCCTGTTAGGGGAAAAAAGTCAGTTAATTGAAGAATGGAGTTTCAGGGTAAATGTTGTATTTAAACTTCCTGTATTTGTTCACATGTCAGATTGTATTAACGTAAAATAAAAACAACTAATTTGTCTTATTAAATATTTGACCTTAATATTTAATGTTGCCTACAGCAAAGACATACCACACATCATTGCTACAGGATCCTAAGCAAAAACTCCACGTAAAACATTGCACCAATAGCCTTCCTATTACTGATCTGTTCTTTCATTTTCCATCTACCACCCCATTGCCTCACTTCAATCCAGCTCCTTTATTTTTGAACTCATTTCAATTCGATCAAATAGCCATTTATTGAGTGCCTAGTTTGTACATGGCACTACGCTTTTAAAAAATAAATTTAACAAAGAATAGAAAGGAAAGAGAAAAAAACAATTCAGCAAGAACAACGACACACTAAGCATCATTCCCCATTCAATTCCTGACCTGCTCTCCTTCCCATGCTGGATCTATATCACCTCTCTAATGTAATATGCAATATTCCATACACATAGCAGGCCCCTCAGCCCCCCACCCCACATCTACAAAGAAGAGGAAGGCCTGTATTTTCTGGACTCATCCTTAGGTCAAAGTTTAATCATGATAATTACACAGCAGGCTTTTAAAATTTATTCTTTCCAATTATATTGTTGTATTCATTGTATATATTGTTTTCCTAGTTTTGCTTATTTCTTATATCACTTCCCATGACTGTATTCTTCATATCCCTCATTTCTTAGAGCACAGAAATGTTTATTACATATATTCATGTATAACAATTCATTTAGTCATTCCCCAATGAACCGATGGATGCCTACTACTTTTGTTTCTGGTTCTTTGCTACCACAAAAAAGTGCTACTAGGAATCTGGGGAGTATATGGGACCTATTTTTCTGTCTTTGACCTCCTTGGGACACATGCCTATCTGTGAGATCTTTAAGTCAAAGTGTGCAGACATTTTAGGTACTTTTAAAAGTAGCATAATTCCAAATTCCTTTCCAGAATATTTGGACCAATTCACAGCTCCAACAACAATACATTAGTGTGCCTGTGATGCTTATCCTCCAACATTAAGACTTTGATGGTGAGGGTTGGCCCTCGGGAGATTTGAAAGTAGTAGGAACTTGTTTAAGACACTTTCCATTTAACCTTTGTTCCTTCCTTCCTTCCAGGCAGCAAGTCCTATAATAATTTAATAGCTTTTCTAGCTATGCAGGGTTTCTCATCCCTCTGTTACAATGCATTATATTCTAGAACTTTCCCACTTTCTTAGATGCTTATTCTCCATCCCACCTCCCAAAAACAAACAAAATTCAGTTCTGTATAACATCTTCTCAGGATGCCCTGATAATCTGAACAATTATTTCATGCTGCTATAATAAACAGTGATCTGAGGTTGGCATGCTACAATTTTCTGGTAACACTGACACATTTCCACAGATTTTCTGGAAGCAAAACTTTTACCTAAACCACATCACACCCATGAGAGTAGCTATGCACTATTAGTGGAGTTGTGAACTGATCCAACCATACTGGAGAGCAATTTGGAACTATGCCCAAAGGGCTATAAAACTATGAATATCCTTTGACCCAGAAATACCACTACTAGTTCTGTATCTCAAAGAATTTTTTTAAAGGATTTTTGATGATCCCAGTCTTTTTTTTAAATTAAATTAAATTTTATTTCATTTTTGCTTTTTGGAGGGGGTAAGGTAGGGCAATTGGGGCTAAGTGAATGGTCCCCAGTCTATATATGATTGAAAATTGTTTATATTTTCTTTTTATTTACTAGACATAGTTCTCAACACTTAGTAAGTGATCAATAAAGTAATGATAGCTAGATTCAGGCTATGCCCCAAATATAATTTGTACAAAATTATTTATAGCAGCTCTTTTTATGGGAGCAAAGAATTGGAAATGGAAGGAATGCCCATCATTTAGAAAAAGGCTAAACAAGTTGTGGTATGTGATCGTGATGGAATACTGCTGTGCTATAAGAAATGATGAGCAAAATTGTTTCAGAAATACCTGTAAAGACTTATATGAACTGATACAAAGTGAAGTAAACAGAACCAGGAGAACATTGTACACAGTAACAGCAATGTTATATGATGATCAGCTGTGAATTATTTGACTATTCTCAGCAATACCATGATCCAAGACAATTCTATAGGACTTAAAATGAAAAATGCCATCCACCTCCAGAGAGAGAAATGATGAAAGTCTGAATGTAGATCAAAGCATACTTTTTTTAAACTTTATTTTTCTTGGGCTTTTTTGTCTGTTTTTTTTTTTTTTTTTTTGCAACGTGGAAATGTTTCATATGACTGCACATATATAAGCTTTATCAAATTGCTTTTTTTTTTCAAGGAGGCAGAGGAGAGAAGGGGAGAAAGAGAACTTGGAACTCAATTTTTTGTAAAAGAAGACTATTAAAATTATTATTCCAAGGGGCCCTGGAGTCAGAAGGACCTGTCGGCCTCCGACACTTAATCCACACAAACAAAAAAAACCTAGCCGTGTAACCTTGGGCAAGTTACTTAACCCCAATTGCCCTAAAAGGGCGGCTAGGTGGCGCAGTGAGTAAGAACGCTGGCCTCGGAGTTGGGATGACCCGAGATCAGATCCAGCCTCAGAAAATGGGCACCCACGCATAAATAATGACTAGCCGTGTAACCTTAAGCAAGTTACTTAACCCCAATTGCTTTAAAAAAAAATTGTTATTCCATATAATTGAAAAAAACAAAATATTGAAAAAATTTACTTAAAAAAACCTTTTACCTAAAGGCAGAAAGACAATTCAAGGAAAGGCAATTTGGGGCATGTGGACCTTTCTAATATCCTACAAGTTATACACAAGAGTCCTATCTTGCTTATCTGTTCTTTGAGTTTAAAGAACATGAAACACTAAAGCATTCTTAAGACATTAAATATCCTCTGGGTATACAGAAGTTTAGTTCTATGGTACTTCATCTATGAAATACTAAATTTAATTTAAAAATGAAGATTTTTTTTTCGTGGGAGGGATGTGCATTCAGCAACACCTGATTATTTTGTAGATTAAAAAAAATCGAGTTTACACAAGCTTTGATGACAGATAACCCAGACATGGGAGGCATAAATGTTCTATTTTTTCTGAGTGAGATTCAACATAGAAGTCAAGAGTCTGAAGGATTTATGTTTCTTCTAGATGGGAAAAGGATTAGTCAATAGAGTCTACTGCTTCCTTTGGGATGACTGAGTTCTATATGCTTAAAAAAATCAATGAGAAAAGACTCTACTCAAACAACTATCCCTTGATACCAAGGCTGTTACCAAGACTGAGAAGACCATGAAAAAACATTTTTTGATGTTCACTCTAAATGGCCCACCTGATGATAATGGCAAGAGGGGGGTCACATAGATAATCCAAAATTCGTTCATTTTTACTTCATTTTTTACATTCACTCAATTACTTCAAGTGTTTCTGTATTTACACAGACATGTCTGAAGTACAAATAAAATTCAAACCCAACAATGAAACCACGTTATGAAAGTCTAAATGTCCACTGTGCTCAGTCAAAAGCTCATACTAAAATCAGGCTGAACTGTTTCTACATGTTTACTGATTCAAGTTTTCTTCAAATCAGAGGGAATAGTTTTGGCTTAAAAGTCCTCCTTCTACAGTGTTTGCAGGAATAGAGATAAAGAAAAATCCTGTTTCTATCAACAAAATACAACATCAAGTAGAGTAGGTGATGCTGTCAGGAAGCAAGATTGGTTGTGAATACCCATGGATAACAAGATGCCTGATAACAGAATTCCATTCCATTCAACAAGCATTGATTAAACACCTACTGTCTGATTCCAGAAACTTACTCTATTTATTAAAGAATTATACTTTTGGAACAAGATTTACCTCTCTTGATAGTGCTTAAGCCCCCAAAATACATTAGACAAATGATTTTAGTGTGGTCTGAGGATCTCTAGGGATCCCCAAGACCCATTTAGTGGGTCTGAAAGGTCAAAACTATTTCCATAATAATACCAAGATGTTATTGCCTATTAACAAATTGTAGTTGCCCAATCACATATATTTGTGACCAGGTTTTCTTCATGTACCTCAACAAAAACAACATCACAACAGATGGAATGCAGAAGCAGAGGTGGAAATCCAGCTGTCTTCTATGGTCAGACATTAAAGAGATTTACAAAAATGTGTAAAGCAATGCTACCCTTCTCACTATTTTTGTTTCATTTTGGAAAATAAAGTTATTTATCACTTAACTCTGTTTGCCTCAGTTTCCTCATCTGTAAAATTAACTGGAGAAGGAAACAGCAAACCACTCCAGTACCTTTGCCAAGAAAACCCCAAATGGAGTCATGGGAAATGACTTACAACAATGAAAATAAATATTTTAAAATATATGATTTAATTTCTAATATGATAAAAATCAATAGAGAACCCACATAAACAAAAGCTTTTCAGTCTTCAGTAATTTTTAGGAGTTTTATAAAGGGGTCCTGGGATTTAAAAAAAGTTTGAGAATAGCTTTATGAGAACTAATGGCTTATGTGGAAGTATCCAAACTCTCAGACCATATCCCAAGAAGCCCTGCAACATAAAGAAAACATGTGGCTGTAACTGTGGCCTGAACTTTTCTGATCACCTCTGCAACTACAGTCCAAAGTTCAGGCAGCAGGCGACTGAATAACTTTGCAAGAACCACTTCTCCATCCCTCTGGAAGTATGTTAGCTCACCCAACTCCAGTATCCTCAGGAGTTTCACTCTAGTCTAGAATGACTTACTACCTACCACCACATCATCAGTTCCATCACTATCACCAGCACCAGCACCACCAGCACCACCAACACCACCAGCACTAGCACCACCAGCACCACCAGCACCACCAACACCACCAGCACTAGCACCAGCAGCACCACCAACACCACCAGCACTAGCACCACCAGCACCAGCGCTGGCATCACCATAATTCCACAGGGTCCTTCTGTTAGTAAAGAATTGAGGAAAGCAAATACACGGAAACAGCAGCATCTCTGCATTTCCACATAACCCCAACAGCTCCTTGATCCCTTCTACAGAGTAACAATTTCCTCCACAGGTAAGGACCAGCACACAGAGGACTAAATCTTACAAATTTTAATTTATACTTCAGCTGGTTAATATGTTAATGAATTATCCAAATTCTTTTTTCCCCTCATTCTTCTTTTTGCTTTATCTTTAGATGCTCTCCTTACCACTTAAGGTATTCTATAAATAGGACAAATAGGAAGAAAAGGCAGCAACACTGTTGATATGGTGGGGAGGCTGAAACTTTAAGCCAAAAAAAAAAGTTTTTGTTTGTTTAGTTGTTTAATTTGAGAAGCAGTTTGGTATAGTGAAAAGACTGCTAGATTTGAAGGTTAAGGGATACCGAAGTTTGGATCCTGCCTCTGATATTTAATAGTTGTGTGGTAGAGAGCAAAAAGCTTAAATCCTCTGAACCTCAGTTTACCTGACCTGTAAAAATGGCAATAGTATCTACAGTACTTGACAGGGCTGTTGTGAGGATCAAATAAAATAATGTAGTATTGCTCTTTGTCAACAAAGCACTATGTAAAATAAAGGTATTATCTTTGGACTTTGATGATCCATGGTCCCCAGTCTTTTTTTTTAATTAAATTAAATTTTATTTCATTTTTGCTTTTTGGAAGGGGTAAGGTAGGGCAATTGGGGTTAAGTGAATGGTCCCCAAGTCTACATATAATTGAAAATTGTTTATATTTTCTTTTTATTTACTAGACATAGTTCTCAACACTTAGTAAGTGATCAATAAAGTAATGATAGCTAGATTCAGGCTATGCCCCAAAGAAGATCTATGAGAAGATCCCTCCTCCCATTGCTGTGCAGAGGTTGTATGATATTGGTATGGACATTGCACATAATGTCAGATTTTTTTCAATATATTGATCTGTTTTCCTGAATTTTTTTTCTTTTATTCTTTTTTTCCCATTAAATTTTTTTTTTACAAGGGATGGCTCTTCTGGGGAGGGATTTGAGAATGGATACAAGGAGAAACATAGATATTGCAAAAACAAAAAATATCAATAAAAGTCTTTTTAAAAAAAGAATGCAGTCTATCACCGCTGATTGAAAACTCTCTGACATCCATCACAGCTAAGATCTGCTGTCCCCCACATACATCTGCTGTACTAAAACCCTCTTATTTCTTTGTCCTCTTGCTGTCTAACAAGTACAAATATCCACACTGATTATTTTAGCTCTACAGCTGCCTTTGATACTGGTGATCATGACACTTATTTTTCAATTAAAAAAAAAAAACCTTTACACATTCACAGCCACTGTTGGGAATAGGCAGAGTTGCATTCTAGCAAAGCCATTTCTCACAGATGGTGCTGTGGTGGACTCTGAGGTCCTAGCCAATAAGATTTAACTGGTGAATGTTTAATCAGACGAGACCACAGTTATTGTGTTGGATAGGACATGACATTTCTGAAGACCATGTTCAGACCACTCTGGTTGCTTCAGCTGATGGAAACTTACTCTTTGCTACAAAGGTCACCATCCAGAAGTCCTCACTGCTCTCTGACATTCACTGACTTCAGACTTCTCAGAAAGCAGCTGTGACCATGGTTTGTCTTTTTAAAAAATTGTTTGGCACGGTTTCTGTGACTTATCTTTCAGGCCTCATCACAATTATTCATGCTTTGGCAGTATCCTAGCTACAGTCACAGTCCTCTTCTTGGGCTAACGTTGATGCTTGTGAAGCCCCAGCTAATATAGAACAAAACATCCCATCCCTCCTTGGGGCCTGGTTACTGCATGCTCATGTATAAGGATGTATGGTTAAAAACAGCATGCCATCTAGCCAACTCCAAATTTTAGCCTCATGGAAGGCAATAAAGAAGACTGGGTACTATAAAACTAAACTAAAAAAAATCACCCAACCATTTATACTTGAATCTGGAGAGTGTCCAAAGATACCTTCAATACCTATTGTGTATTTTTTTTTGCCTTTTCTCTATATCCCCAAAGCTTAACACAGTGCCTGGCACATAACATCAACTAAATAAATGCTTTTTTACTTGACTTGACCCATTCAGAGATACACTCAGACACACAAGTAAGCTCAGCAATTCATGCTTTCAGGCCCATGGGAATAGGAGGAAAAGAAGGGAAAACTCCAAAGACCTCCTCTGACAATACTGAAGATGAAATGTCTTGTGTTTTTACTATTAAAGTGCTGCTTCTCCTCTAGAGTTTCCACAACTTCTTTCTGTCCCTATTAATTGATTTTAGGTTGCTTTAGATATAACAATACCTCTTCAAAAGAAGCTTCAGAGCAGCTGATGATAGCTTAAGTACTATGCATTTAAGTATGGAGAGAAAAGGATGTTTCAAAAGTATCGAACATTCCTTTGTATCTAAGGTATAGGTCGGGAGTTCTTATTTTGGGGTCCAAAAGCCACTTAGAGATCTGTAGATAGGTTTCAGAGGGTCTGTGAAATTGGATGACAAAAAAACTCCTAAATTTAGCATTTTTCTCAATTATTTTAAAGCAATAAGGGGTCCAAAAGTTTAACCAGACTGCCAAAGGTGTCCAAGACACAAAAAAGATTAAGAATTCCAAGGTCTAGATGGACCAAAGGCTTTAGTCTAAAACTTAAGACCCTGCATGGTCTAGCTCCAATCTACCTTTGTAGCTTTCTCTCAAGCTCATTTTTCTCATATATTATAAACTCCAGGAAAACACATTACTCATTATTCCCCGATTACATTGCACCCTTCCCCTACACTTGATTCCCCATCCCTAAAACACCCACCTTTCCCCTCCTATTTAATACCTCCTGAAATCTCACCTATCCTTCAAGGCTCAGCTCAAATGTCACCTCCTCCACATTTCCATCCCTGATCCCTCCCACTCCTGTCTCATAGCACTTATCATATTCTAATGTATACTTCCCTGTGTATATATTCTATTATTCCCCAACTAGATCATAAGTTTCTTGAGACAAGTATCCAGTCTTATTTATCTTTGTATTTCCCCGAGTCCTAAAAATTTGTTGTATACATGAATGAATGAATAATTGAATGGATGGATGGATGGATGGATGGATGGATGGATGGATGGATGGATAAGTGTTCCTGAACTTCAGCCAAGTGAACTTGCTTAAAATTCTTTAATATCTGGAATGGTCTTCATTTCTGTACCAATTCAAGTACTCTGTGTTTCTTTTTCAATCCTGCTTTAAAAATTTCTCTGACTGATCCCAACTGACTGATGATTCCATTACTTAAGTCCACTCCACATTCACAGTCATAGATGACTAGAAATACATTAGATATTACTGAGTTTGAGGCCCTTATTTTATAGTTGAGGGAACCAAGACAAAGAGAGAATTGATTTGTTAAAGGTCATACAGGTAATTAGTGGCAGAAATGAAACTAGAACCCTTTCTCCATTGTCTTAGTGCAGTCAGTGCTCTTTCCACTATATCCTACTGTCTCTCTGTAACAAGTTTATGAACTCATTTTGTGATATGTACTTGATATCTTGCTTCTTTCAGTATCCTTTGGTCATTTCATTATGTTAGATTTCCCCAAGCAGTTTGTAAACTTCCAGGACAGAGACCAGGCCTTTTATTCTATTGCATTCAACAGCAGCACCTAGGACAGGGCTCTCCACACAATAATACCCTCTGACAAGACTAACTAGAGAACCATGCATTGCTTTTCTAATCCCTTCAGAACTCCCCCTCCATGCTACAGTTTCCCCTCAACATCACTTAAACTTATAATATTTTGTCTGCAAGCGAAGATTTTGCCTATGGCAAAACTCACAAATAGTATACTTTTCTGAAAGCCCAGCTAACCAATAACAAACTAACTAGCCCTCAAAGCAAAGTATCAGTCTTAAAAAATATTTTAAATCTTTCTCCTGCTTGATTGGTAAATTCTTTGCATTAAGCTGGGGAATAGAGTTCTTAAGAATCACTGACATTTCCTTCTTCATATTTCAAAAAAAAAATCCCTTCCTTCTCTCTTTTGCAGACATTCATCCATGCTCTAGTTATTTACCGTGTTACAGTGCTTTCTGGAATCTCTTTCTTTTTTGGAGTTCTTCCTCATCACTACCACAACCTTTATTCTATCCATAAACATCATTCATTTTTTTGTGCACTGCTCTGTTTCTTGATTTTTCCCTCTGCTCAAAGAAAACTTTATATTTTCCCCAAAACATTTCCATTTTTCCAGGTATTGCCATTGGCCTCCAACCTTTTTTTATAACTCCCCTATATACCAGAAGCTATAAAAGCCTGGATTTCTGGTCTTTCTAGGCTGTGGGGGTAGGGGAAGGGTCTTCTCTACTTGCAATCCTCACATATTATTTCATTTATGTTGATGTACAAGTACCTCATGGAAAGGAATCATCTATTTAGGTAAGAGCTCTGTCATTTGCTAGAGCAGTTTTATTAATTACACTGTGCTATACAGCCCTGTGGCACAAGTATTAAATAATGATAGTTCTTGGACTAATACATTTTTTTCTTCATCTAAGGTGACAATTTCAGCTGAAAATGCATAGGTAATTCTATAGCACAGCACTTGGTAATTCCAAAGTAAGATAAAAAGCAGTGTTCACTCAACAGGTAGATTTCAAGGTAGAATTAAAACTGATGCTTTGCTATCAGTGTGGCTTCTAATTTGAAGAAGTGAAACATCATGGCAGCAAGGCATATAAAGGTTTCTTGTTCTGGCTACCAAATCCCAGAGATAAAATTTTCACTTTTCCCACACTTTCTAACCAGTTCTTAACCAACACACAAAACTAATCTCTTCCCCATAACCACTCCTTCAACAATGACAATACCGAACAGATTATAAGAAATCTGGACATATGCTGGTTAAATTCTTTAGCATTCTGTAAATTTCCTATTACATCAGTTTCATGATTCAGCATTTACCATTTTGATTATTTACAGTAATATATTGTGAGATAACACCAGGTTTGTACAGGATCCTGAAAGGTAAAGAGTGTTGTACACAAAGGATGCCAACAGGCAAATCCATTACTATTTAACTCAGGAAAATTTATGAGAATTTAGAGATAACTTTATCACCCTAGTTCAAAGGTCTAAATTTTACTCCTCCTTAAAAGTAATAGCTTTAAAGTATAGGTTACTGACTTCGGTTGTGGATGACAAACAAATACACAGCCCAAAACTGAAATTATAAGGCAAATGGCATAGCTAAGTGAAAATAAAATGCTGTTAAATGTTATCTAGAATTGAGCCTCTTCCTGACATCTGAAACTTTAGAGAAACTGGGAAGGAGTTCAAGAGCGTTGGTAAATCCAGGTTCACAGAGGGATATGTTGTGGTATAAGGAGAACACTTAAAGAATCAAGAAAGAGCGTGTGAGCACAGAATATAAAGGAGTTGGGCAGAGGGGGGAAAGGCGTTCAGGGTTATTAGTGAATAGGAAAACAAGGGTGGGGGAGAGAAGGTAACCTAAGAGAGACAGAGAGAGGACTGGGTAGTCCGGAGTTTGAAACGAAATAGTGGGTGAAGGGGCATTCTCTGAGCTAGGAATGGGTGCGTGGGAGAGATGCTGCGGGAGAACGTGAGTGAGTTCGGGAGAAAGGAAGAGGAAAGGAGAAAAGAGAAAGAAAGAAACTCCCCGTCCATCCCAGAACACTCCGGTACCTGAGCTCCCTTTCTCGGGTGCCTGGAGCACCTGGTGCGCAGCAGGCAAGGAAAGAAAGAAAACTAAAGGCTTTTCCTACAGCTTGCCAGCCTGCCCACCGCGGGAGCAGGAGAGCCCAGTGTCCGCGGTGGCCGCCCGGTCCCCCGCTCTCCACACCACACCCTGGGGAGATCGATGCCTGGAGAAGGAAGCCCGGGGCGGAGGGGGGGGGGCGGAGGGCAGGGGCAGGGGCAGGGTCCTGGGCAGCTCACCAGGCAGCAGAGCAGGAGTATCGCGGAGGGTCGGCCGCCGAGGCCCGGGGGGACCCCGCTGGTCCAGTCCCTCTGGCTCTCCTCCTCCTCCTCCTCCTCTTCCTCACCGTTGTCCGCCGCGGGCCGGGGGGACATGGCTCTTGCTCCGGGCCCGGGGCAGTTCTGCTCCGTCGCGGGCGGCGGCTGCTGCTCCTCCTGCCCCGCGCAGCCCGGCTCCATGGGGAGTCGGGGGAGGGGACCGCAAGGGCCGGCCGGATCCGAGCCCGGAACAGGGTCACCTGGTGCAGAGCCCGGCCCTGGGACCGGCCCCCGCTGGAGGCGCCACCTTCTCTCTCCCCGCCCTCCCCGCCTCCTGCCCCGCGCTGGGCCACCTGCCGCCGCGGCGCCGCGGCCGCCGCCGCCACCTCCGCCCCCGCAGCAGCGGCAGCAGCAGCAGCGGCGGCAGAGACAGAGGCAGCGGTGGCGGTGGCAGTGGCGGCAGCGGCTCCTCCCTCCCGCCTTCTTCCAGACCGGGGGGCCCTCCCCTCCTGGCTCCAGTCGATGGGGAAAGTGCTGGTCCCTTAGGGCACCCACACACGCTGGCCCTTGGGCTCTGCTCGGGGGTCCCCAGTCCCATAGACTCGGTGCGACTCCGCGCCGGGCTCGCTCCCTTTCTGGGTGAGCTTGCCCTCTTTCCAGAGCTCTCAGCCTCTCTCTTTCGATCTCTCGTTATCGAAACACCTGCGGGGGGTGGGGGTGGGAGTCTCCAAAGAGGCTAGAAATTTTGTTTCCTGACAATCTCCCCCCCCCACCCCGTCCACCTGGAAGGATGGGGATCCCCCGTAGACTTTCACGCCATCCTAGTCATTGTAATTCATCTTTTGTCTTTCTGATTGGGTCCCACCCTCTCTGCCAATGAGAAGAGGGACACACGAGTCTTGGATTCGAAGGTACACACATTCGAGTCAGTGGTGCCATCCTGTTTGCTTTTTGAGTGCCAAGCTATTGGCTCAAAATGCTGGTTTGTATTTGATTTGCATCGCTGTGGAAGTTCACGAGCCCCTAGATCCCACTTTGGACATAAAATAAAATAAGTTAATTAGTTCGACTCAATTTTCCTCAAACCCCCAATTAAGGGTGTTATGCCCCCCTGAAATACACACAAGATTTTAAAACAAATTTAATCACATTCCCGGAATTAAGAGAGTGTCAGGAAGGCAGTTAGAAAGTGCTGCTCACCAGCCGGGACTACAATGATGGGAGTGCCCTGGTTAAGAGTATTGTCCATATATTGCAGCTCTCAGTATACAGTCATTCATTTCTTGAGTAGCCTGTTTCAAGCCAGTGAGCTGCTTCGCTGCTGCTATTGCTATCCAGAAAGTTAATACGCCCCCAGAATCGTTAGCAACTGCTAGTAGTGGGATCATTCTTATTAGTACTAATAATAGATCCAAAGTCTGATATAAAACAGCTCATTACCCTGAGGATTCAAAAATATTACAGGTCAAGCCATGACCCCTGAAGAAGAAAAAAATAAATTTACACGACTACTAAACATATAAATCCATAAATCTGGCAGCAGCACAGGAAGGTCTGTAATGTTCTCCATTGTTCAGGTGAGGGAAGTGACTACTTGCTAATTCTAGGGCACTTGTGGTCCAAATAATGTATAGAACTGCCCTTAATCGATTTCATTCCAAAAGCTTACAGCTTAGATCCCATTATTTCAACTACATGTGGTATACAGAAATGAGCACTGGATTTAGAATGAGAAGATACCTCTTTTAAATTTCAGGCCCTGCCACCTGTGTGACTTTGGCTAAATGACTTCCTCTTTCTGCCCCTCAATTTCCTCATCTATAAAATAAAGATGATATTTATTGTCCCTTCAGGCTTTAGACCCTATCCAGAGAAAGCAAATCATAGAGATGACATAGCCTACATCGTGCTTCTACTGTATTAAACCATGTTTTGAGTTTCTTTATATGACATTTTCTGCTACTACTTTTGTTCCCCTCTCCTGGAATTGACAGAAGTTTTCTAAGAATGTGACCATGTCAGGTCTCTGACTCTGTTTTTGAGAATCTGAGAATCCATCTTTAGTCTTCAGAAATAATTTCCTCAGATTTTCTAGGGTACCATTGATTTGGTGATTTTAAGTCTCCTTGGGTCAAATGAATTTGGAAAAGAAATGTTAACCAGTATTAGAAGGTAAAATTTTCAAAATTTCATAATTTTTCTTCGTTTTCAACTCAACATCTTAGCCTTTATCCTTTTAAGTTTTATTCCCAATTTGACCCATAATTCAGTTCACTTCAATCCGAATTTATGATTCACCTACTAAGTGCCAGTAACTATACTAAGCTCTGGGAATACAAAGACAAAAACAAAATAATCCCTGCCCTCAAGGAACTTACATTCCAATAAATTCTATAAAATCACTTTATAATTTTATTGGAGGGGGAAATGGTCTGCCCATAAATATTTCTCTGACTGGCCTATAAAGATGTCCAAAATTCATCATTAGGGAGAGATTTCCTTAGGATGTGGCAGTTAAAAAAATTAAACATTAATATTCCTAGGATAAGCAGGCATCAGTCACAAATACCTTAGCATGGATTTATCAGGTATTTTTTGTAAAAATCAGGATAGCTGGGGGCAGCTGGGTGGCACAGTAAATAGAGCACTGGCCCTAGAGTCAAGAGGACCAGAGTTCAAGTCTGGCCTCAGACACTTAACACAAAAACTAGCCGTGTGACCTTGGGCAAGTCACTTGATCCCAATTGCTTTGCCTTCCCCCCTCCAAAAAGAAAAAAAAAAATCAGGATAGCTAGATAAAAGCAGGGCCTTGCAGAGACAGCCTCAAATGGCAGCAGAGTCTAATGGGCAAAGTTGGATAGATGGCTCTAGATCACAGGAAAAACAGGCTCAGTTTCCATGAGTACTTAGGCACAAAGAGGCCAACATGGAAGCACATGACCATGAGGTAGAGTATCAAGAGGGATGAGTGCTAAAAAAAGGGAGATGAGAGAAGAAAAATGGATAGGAAGATGTTTAGGGTTACTTTAGAGATCTAGATACTATCAAGTAATGATTCAAATTCCTTTGTAAGGACAAATGGCCTGCTATACATATTGTGTGTGTGTGTGTGTGTGTGTGTGTGTGTGTGTGTGTGTGTGTGTGTGTGTGTGCCTCAAATGGCACTGCTTGTGGGTCTAAGAATATTTTTAAGGTGAGAATCAATTCCTGAGAAAATAGAATGTTCCTAGGGTATAAAGTCAGCTCATCTTGAGATTATATGAGATAGGATTGGTTCAAAATGAGAAAAATTCTATAAAGATGAGGGAGACCTTTCCATCTTTCATCCTTATTTTTTCTTACCTAGAGCTATTTCCCCAATTCCTCTTCCTTTCTTTAGAACTCAGTATTTCCCATATGCAGAATTCTATGGACCTCTCTCCCCTCCTCCATCCTATATTCTGAGTTATTCACAATGAAGATGTATGAACCATGACACTTGCCTTCAATATCAAAATGGAAGAGAAGATTACTATTAAGCAACAAACCACATCCAGATAGGAAAGCCATTGCTATAGTTTCTGCCAAAGATCACCTTTGGCATGTAGCTAAATCTTGCAGACCTGTTTCTGTTTTTATAATTTCCAGTTCTCATATGACCTTCCAAGTATCTATCCTCAGCCTCTGTTTCCTTTATTTTTCACTTCACCCAATCACCAGAAACCAACATTTCCTCCCCCTCCCTTAGAATATTCTGTCAAATTCCTAACACCAATGCCCAGTTTTCCAGGCCTCGGTTTCTCCTCTGAGCCTATCTTTCTTATCCTAAGAGGCTCCCATAAGAGCCAGATAGGTCTTGCTTTGGGAAACATTCTAGTAAAAGAGTGGATAGGTTTGGGAGTGGGGGAGGAGCCTTTTAGAAAGGATTTCCTTGCATTTTTATGGAAACTATGAAGATCTTTGATTCATTTGATATGAAGAAGTCCCAGTCTGTTTTGAAATGAGGTCTATTTCTGGGCATGTCAAAAGAAATGCTACTGCTTTTAGTTATTTTTGGATCTTTGCCCTTCCGAATAGGTGCATATTCAGCTCAATTCTCCCCTCCATGCTGGGAGAAACTAGGCAGCTTTCCTTCCCCTATCCTTCCCCTGGGCTTAGGAGTCATTTGCCTCCTAGAGTTGTGCTGCCTTTGGGCAGCAGCCAACTGAAAGCACTGACTCTACACACATTTTGTTTGTCTAGTAAGAGGGAAGGAGAAGGGTGTGCCCAGCTGAGCCCTTTGCCCAGGTAGGGCCAAGAATGGGAGGATATCAGAGAACCACATTTCCTGTTTCCCAGCAGTCTCTTTAGACTCTGTACACCAACAGCAGCCAACCTATGCCATGCCAGGTTGCAGAAGGTGTACCCAAGGAAGTGTCCCACACCCTTTTGCTCACTTTCAATGGCATATTGTTCATGCCAGTACATAGTTATATGTGTGTCCACTCCCTTATCTGAGGCAAAAATGAGTTCAGGCTCAATAACCAGGGAACTATCTATGTATTGAGAAAATGAGCCAGAAGGAGAGAAGTATGGATCCATATGTGGAAGCATGTATATGTATAGGCATTTTGAGGAAAACATATGTGGATAATAGAAAGTGTTAAGTGTAGCATAAGGGTTGAAAAAAAAGAGTGTGGATGTATGGGTCTACTCTGGGACACAGAGTGAGAAGAGAGAGCCATTGGGTGTTAAGGGAGAGAAAAATGTGTAAATAATTGAAGACAAAGAATGCATGTGTGAGCCAAGGGAAAAAGAGATTTGTGCATTATACTCCCCAATCCTGACAATATTTTAAATGTAAACTTTGTCTGAAATTATGAATGCAAAAGTGGATTTTAAAATTAAGAATAGGACAAGGGAACTGGAGCTAACTGATGCTAATCAATGTAAAATCTCAGCAAAAGCTAACCTGTGGGAGCAGAAGCCCCTGAGTGAGTCAGAGTCAGGGAGGAGCATGGGAGAGGAGCACAGAAGAGGTATTTGCTGCTAAAATCAAGGTGAGCATAGAGAGGAACATTCACTGAATAGGTTCCCTAGTTCATTTCTCTGTCATTCCCCACATATAAGAGTTCCCTAATTTGAAGGGTCTATAAAAATGAAAATTTTAAGAATCTCTTTTGGTAACCCAATCAAAAGGGTAACAATGATCGCTTTCAAGTTTTAACATAAATAAACCTATCACATTGCATGTTGAGTCCATTTCCTTTTCCTTTGTCTTCAGGGCATCCCTCTGCCTCCTTCCGTCTTATTCTGACATCAGATTAAGGCCCCAGAGGACTTGGTAAATGGGTCCCCTTTCCTACCCCACTGTGGGTCAGCCCAGCTGGTCTTCTCGCTGTTCCTCACACAGAACACTTTATTCTGACATCAGATTAAGGGCCCAAAGGACTTAGTAAATGGGTTCCAAGCCAAATCAGCCTTCTTGCTATCTTTTACACAGAACAATCCATCTCTTGTCTATGCCTTTACACTCGTATCTCTTGTATCTAGAATGCATTCCCAAATTATTTCCATTTTTTACAATTCCTTAATTTTTTCTAAATTTTCTTCAATTACCACTTTCCACAAAAAGCCTTTTCTGATTTCTCCAGCTACTACTGACCTTCGCTGACTTAGTTTTCATTTTATTTGTACTTATTCATGTGTAGGTTACCTCCCCCAATAGAAAGTCCCCTTAAGGGAATGGACTGGGTCATTTTTGTCCAGTATCTTTAGCACTTGTGAATTGCTTGTTAATTGATTTATTAAATGAATGAATGATACAAATATTTATTAATCACTTACTATGTTCGGAGCAGTCTACTAAACACTAAGGATCCAAACAGAGAATTTGTAAAAGAGGCCTGCTCTCCAAAGCTTAAATTCCAATGGAGAGATAATACCTATGGAAGGTGTCAGCTGCAAGTCAGACAGAAGGGCCCCTAGGTCCCTAGGGTACAGTGGCAAAGCAGATAGTAATGAAGATTCTTGGCATTAGTAAAAGATTTTGGTGGCAAAATTGGCTTCCTAAAGATGCAGAATAAATGGTTATGGCAGAAATGCTGAAAAACAAAAAGTAGTATTTTAGAAATAAGACAGCAGACCTGGAAGCTGGGGAGACTAGTTTCTTAGCTCTGCTACTGTCTATGATACTCATAAAAAACACAATCACACATTTATATAGTGCTTTAAAGTTCCCCAAAAGCTTCCCTTTCAACAAACCTGTGAGACATCGATGGACTCATTCCTCCATTCCACCTTGGCACAAAGAGAGGTTCACACCTTTGAACTTGCCATCGCTCACATTATTCTACTTCTATGTTCATAAACTCTAAAATTTCTTTTTCTGATCAGGATCTTTTCTCATTCTGTATTTCCGTATGCCTTGTGGCCCCTAACCTTGTTTTGCATCCTCACTTTGACCTTCATATAACCTTTCCTCTCACTATGACCTCCGTTTTCCACCTCTTCCAGGCCATCACTCTTCATTTCCCTATCTTGGTAAGTCAGTTCATCTTTACACTATGTTCTATCCAATCTTGAATCTTTTGCCAGCTTTGTCCTATTACCAATCACATGCCACTAAACCCCAGTCCTGGTATTACTCCCAACATTTACCTCTTTTGCTCCTTCCATGTTTCTGAATAAAGCTAGGGAAAATCATGAAATCTTTTTGGAGGGGGGTGGGCAGGGCAATTGGGTCTAAGTGACTTACCAAAGGTCACATGGCTAGTAAATGTTAAGAGTCTGAGGCTGAATTTGAACTCTGGTCCTCTTGACTCCAGGGCCAGTACTCTATTCACTGCACCACCTAGCCCCCCCAAAATCATGAAATCTTAAATAGATCCTCACCACAACAAGGTAATCTTTTTACTTCTTCCTAATTAGTTTGCTGTCTGGCTCATCACCTAAGCTGTTCTAGACTTTTTCATCTCTCCTCAAACATCCAACCACATTTCCTTCCCTGCCTCTTTGCTGAGAAACTTCACTAAAAAAATTGAAGCCATTGCCAAGGTGCTTTCTTTCTCCCTCTTCCTCATCTCACAACACTCATCTGCCCTCACTATCTCCTCCTTTACTTTAGTCTCAGAGGAAGAGGTGGTTCTCCAAGCCAAGGTCAACTCCTCTATATAAATTTTTTATCTTATTCCCTCATCTTCTCCAGCAGAATGCCCTCACTATCATCTCCACAATCCAATCTTCAGCCTTCCCATCATCTCACTTGCTTCTAAACCCTTTGCCATCTGACTTCTGACCTTACCATTCAAATGAATAGGCCCTCTTCAAAGTTAACAATTATCTCTTAATTACTCAATAGAATGTTTTTTTTTGTCCTTAATCCTTCTTGATCTCACCTAGTCTTTGATATCACTGGTCAGTATCTCCTGCTGGATCCTCTCTCCTGGATAGGCTTTAGTGACACTGTTTTCACCTTGGTTCTCCTCCTACCTCTCTGACCATTCCTTCTCTATCTCTTTTGCTTGATCTTCATCCATGTCACATGTCCACAACTGTGGACATCCATGAAGGCTGTTATGGGTCCTCTTCTCCCTCTACATTTTTTCACTTGGTGTTATCATCAGTTCCCATGGGATCAATTATCATTTTTATATAAATGATTCCCAGTCTATACATAACTCTAGTTTCTCTTCTGAGCTAGAATCCCATATCATCAACTCTAGTCGCCTTTTGGAAACATCAAATGAGCTGCCTTATAAGCATATCAGACTCAACATGTCCAAAGTAGAACTATATTTTACCTTTAAAACATTCCCCTCTTCCCAGTTGTTTTTTCTTACTGTTGAGTATTCGACCCACTTCTCAGTCACCCAGGCTCACCACCTCAGTGTTGTCCATCAGTTCCTTACTCTCCTTTACCCCACCCATCCAGTCTATTGTCAAATCTTGTCATTTCTACCTTTACAACATCTATTGGATGCATCCTTTCTCCCCACTCACATAGCCACCACCCTGGTACAGGCCTTTATTACCTCTCATCTGTTGTTATTGTTCAAATATGTCCAACCCTTCATGACCCTCATTAGAGATTTTCTTGGCGAAGATACTGGAATCGCTTGTCATTTCCTTCTCCAGCTCCTTTTACAGATGAGGAAACAGAGGCAAGCAGGGTTAAGTGACTTGCCCAGGGTCACGTTGGTAGTAAGTGTCTGAGGTCATAGTTGAACTTAGAAGATGAGTCTTCCTGACTTCAGGTCTGGCACCCTATCCATTGCACCAACTAGCTTCCCCTTTCAGCTACTCTACTGAAAAATTTTTCAATTGGTATCCCTGCTTTGTCTTTCCCCACTCCAATCCATCTTCCACTCATCTGCTGAAATGATTCTTGTAAAGCTGCAATCTAGCCATGTCATTCCTTACACATCAAGATTCACTGGTTCCCTATTACTTCCAAGGTCTGATATAAAAATACTTTATTTGTTTCTACCTTATCAATCTTCTATACTTTACTTCCCTCCATGAACTCTTGCTAAATCTTGCACTTATCACTCCATCTCCTGTACAGGCTGCCCTCTAGGCCAGGAATGTTCTCCCTTCTCACCTCCACTTCTTATATTCCCTGGCTTTCTTCAAGACTCATTTCAAATCCTACCCTCTTCAGAAGGCCTTCCCTGATTCTCCTATTGCTAGTGCCTTCCCTCTGAGATTCCTTTTAATGTATTATCTATGTATCTTGTAAGTACATAGTTATTTCCTGTTGTCTACCTCATTAGAATGCAAGATCCTTGAAAGCAGAGACAGCATTTTTGCCATTCTTTGTGTTCCCCAGAACTTAGCATATGTAAGGATATAATAAATGTTTATGGTAAGTTGATAGAATGAATATCTCTTCACTTCTATGGCCTTCAGTCTCCTCATTTGTTAAGAGAGCATTAGTTAAGAGGACTAAAGGCCTTTCCTTCTCTAAAATCTAGTTGAAACTGAAACATATCGTAATTTATTCAAATCCTCAAGGAAAATTACTATTCAGAACAGAATTGAATTTTAGTACAGAGGCTCCCAGTCAACCAGCATCTACCTTTTCCCTTGTCCTATCCCCAAAAGGGAAAGAGGGGAGGAGGATATTATGCATATTTGTCCTTGTCTCCTTAGAATGTCTCCAGAAGGTCAGAAACCGTGTCTAAGTATCTTCTGCATATTCTGAACAGAGCACTACTTAGCACATTATTGATGCTTATTAAGTATTTCCCCATTAGCTGACCTCTAGAGGTCCCTTCCAGATCCTTGATTCCATGATAATAAAAGACATAAAAATTAATGCAACACAGTGAAGCCAGTTCTCTCCTATGTGCCCCTGGTGAATAGGCTAGTTGTCCTGCTGAGTCCCATGTAGCATAACTAGAGCTTGGCTAACTAGAGGGAACATTTCCTTCATTTATATAAATTATATTTATATACGCTATAAAGTGCTATGTTAATATGACTTATTATCATTATCATTGCCCAGAAGCATCGAGGTCCTGCAGTAGATAGAACACTGAGCAGAAAGACCTGAATTCAAATCTGGCCTCACACACTTACTAGCTGTGTAACCCTGAGCAAATCAGTTAACCACTTTTTGCTTCAATTTCCTCAACTATAAGGAGGGATGATAACAATAACCCATCTTACAGGGCTGCCATAAGGATCAAATTAAATGATATTTGTAGTGTCCTTAGCGTAATGCTGGGCACATAGTAAGTACTGAATAAATGACTATTCCCTCCCCCTCATCTTCCTCCTTGGCCTGAGGGAGAGAGGAGCTTTATGTTTGCCCACTTAACCGGTGTGCTCCTGGGAGTCCTATGAGCATAGCTGTCAAGTAGGTGAAATTTATGTTCATCTCTCCATCTCTCTATACATTTTCTTTTGGGGGGGGGGCAGGGAAGGCAGGACAATTGGGTTTAAGTGACTTGCCCAAGGTCACAAAGCTAGTAAGTGTTAAGTGTCTGAAGTGGGATTTGAACTCAGGTCCTCCTGACTCTAGGACTAGTGCTTTATCCACTGCTCCACCTAGCCACTACTCTATCCATTTTTAACACTCTTCTTTCCTGACACAGTATTCCCAACCCCTACTGCAGGAATCATAAAACCTAGTACTATCTTTTGGCTAAACAGGAGTCCCTTCTAGTTTCCCCAATACACAGTCCTATCAAAGAGATTGCATGTTGTAGTCAAGAAAACAACAAACAAACAAACCCATTGGTAGTGAAGAACTATAAACAAAGTGTCCATTGATTGGAGAATAGCTGAACAAATTGTGCTACATGAATGCAGCAGAATATTAGTATGTAAGAACTAATGAACACAATGGACACAGAAAAGCATAGGAAGACATATGAACTGATGCAGTGAAATAATTAAAACAGGAAAATAATACAATTATTGAACCAATGTAAATAGAAAAAGAAAAGAAACTGAACATTATATGATTATAATGACCAAGCTTAGTCCCAGAGAAGAGCTGAGAAAATGCAACTCCTTCCTTTCATTATGGAGGTATGAAAACTATGGATATGGAATATTATGTATATAGTCAGGCATGGTTGGTATATTGGTTAGTTTTTCTGAATTGCTCTTCTTGTTTATTAAAACAGGTAGCTTCACGGATAGGAGCTGAAAGATATTCAGCAAAAATTTGATGTGAAAATAAAAATAACAAAAATAAGATAGAATAAATATTACACACACACACACACACACACACACACACACACAAGTACACACGTATGTGAACAAGAGAAAGAAGGAGTGAACAACTATATTCCAATTTGGGTGCTAGTCCAGGCTCTGTCACTAATTTACTTTGCAATCTTAGATAAGACCATGTAATGTCTCAGTTTCAGCTGTTAAATAATGGTATTAGACTAGATTAGAAAGAAAGAGAGAGAGAGAGAGAGAGAGAGAGAGAGAGAGAGAGAGAGAGAGAGAGAGGAGGTACTTTATATCTCTAAAGTTCTTAGATTTTAGTCAAAGTTCCAGGGTCTAACAGTAGATTTCAATCAACTATTTAGGGATCTCTGGTTTAAATAGTTGTCTGGACAGTTGTCAATTTTACGTCCAATTGCACTGGTCTTCATATCAAAAAAAATTTCATTAACTAACTCATGCTAAGGTATTAATAAGTGATAAAGATAATATATTAGGCCTCCCAGGGATAAATTTGCATTTTAATATGAGATGATGTCTAAACCCAAAGACATGAAATCCCAATGGCCGAATGATAGGCATTTTCGGTATACTGGTTAGAGGCATATTTTTGGGCAAGGGCTTCCTAGTATCCTTCAAATCATGTTATTTAGGTGACTTCTACCCTACCTTGTGCTTTGCTGCCTCAGAAAATGTGAAATGGGGACAGAACTGGAAGGGTTTCTATCAGTTTCTAGCGCTCTAGTGGATATGAAGGGAAGAACTGGCCTCATTCTATGCATGCAGTACGACTGCTGTTTTAAACTCCAATACTGCTGAACAATTCAAAAATAGATCCATTATAGGTCTAGTTTAGCCCCAGGGTTTTAGCACAGGTCACCAGAAAATCTGAGAGAGCACAGTTACTCAAACCTTTAAGCGAAAAAGAAAAATGCTGATCAGCATTTTTTTTTTTTTTGAATACCAGGGAGCACCTCTCCATTTTGGTAGTGTACTCAGAATAAATAGTACTTAAATTATAATAAGAATCTGAATTTCTATTTAGTTATTAATTGATAAGAAGAGTTCATTTTACTTCTCAGGCTACAATGCAAGATTATAGTATAAATAAATTGGGTCATGGTTTAGCAAGATAGATACAAAAATATTCTATAATTCTCCTTAATCTCTGGTTTAAAAAAAAAGCCCTAAGATTTTGACATCATTGCTCAATAACCAAAGAGAATATGTTACTCTTTATTATCTTTCCTAAATTAGTCCATTGTTCCCACAGACAAAATCAACTGAATTTCTGTGATGGCTTTCTTAAGTTGTAGGCTCCCCTTGTCAATCTGCTTTACTTGATGTGGGAAGAAAAGAGGTTGTGATTTTAATGAACAATTCAATTTAATTTTTATACATTTTCATATATTCTCTTTTTCTTGTCAAAAAAGACAAACAGAGCTGGCAGAGAGGGAGGGGTAAGTAAACAAAAGTTCCATTGACTGCTGAAAACAATCCTCTACTTAGTGTTTTATGTGGTCAGCCTTTCATTTAACCAGCTTCTTAGAACACTCTAATTATTAATCTCATTCTATGGCTATTATGAGTTTAAAGCCTCCACTAATATTGGAATGCAAATTTTATATATGGATCTGGCCCTTAATCATCTTGATTTAATATTTATTGAGCATCCACCATGTGCTAGGGACTGATAGAATTGGCAGAAAGGAAAAAGAATCAAACAGAAGGAAATTAAAAAAGAAGAAAGAGAAGAAAGGTCCCCAAAGGAAAAAAAAAGAAAGAAAACAAGGCTGTAACTTCAAAACACCTCATTAGTAAAATGGGGCAGTTAAGGGAAGAACTCACCAAGTAATCTGCTTAAACTTTAATTAATTATTCACTTATATACATTCATATGACACCCTTCCTCTAAGGAACCAATGTGCTTCGTAAACATATTAAATAATTAAGTCTCTCAAATCTATGTGACATGAAGAAGAAGAAAAATGACTATATTCATTGTAAGCCCATTGGTGACATATTAGCAAATGCCTCATTGCAGTGAGATACACTGGCCCTTCGAGGTCACTAGCACCCATTTAGCAGATGACCTCTTGCAGAGTATTGAAGTGGAATGAGGAGGGGGCTGAATTTGAGTAATTTGTATGAGCACCTTCCCACAGGAAATAATTTACTCCCCCTTTTACCAAGTGGATCAGGTTTTCTTTCTTTTCTTTTTTAAAGGTAAACACCTCTTTCTCCCAATTAAAATATACATATAAAACACTAAATAATTACTACAGAAAACAAGGGTATTATGAGAAAGTTTTTGGTTTTGTTTTTTTGTTTTTTAAAGAAGGAATGGGTTGGGTTAAAAAGACAAAGGAAACAAAATCCTACTTGAAAGATTTTTTTTAAAAAATTACAAAAGCTAAGCAGTATCCCAATTCAAGGACATTGATTATGATAGCAAATAAACTAAGCTTTTGATTTATAAAGGCAAAATGTTTATTAATAGGAAATGCCAACTTAAAGGTTTGATCTAAACACATTTTTGGCTTTAAAATTATATGTCCTCACTTCTTCAAGGACCTGATATTCTTTTTTAAAAATAACCTTGAATCAAATGGTTTTAAAGGCCACTAGAGAAAGGATACAGAGAGTCTTTCCAGGTCAGTAAAAAGCTAAAAAACAAAGAAAAATTTTAAGTGGAAAAATAGAACCGAAAGTGACAGCTGTTCAAGATAAGGTAGTTGTGATTATTGAGAAATTAGGGGAGTAAAATGAATGAAAATAGTCTTCACAAGGAAGCAGAAGGGAAAGAAAGGGAACAAGCATTTAAATGTCTATTCTGTGCCAAGCACTGTGTTAACCTCTTTACAAATATTATCTCATTTGATCCTTACAACAACTAAGTCCTATTATGATCCTTATTTACAGTTGAGGAAACAGAAGCAGAGTTTAAGTGACTTATCCAGAGTCACATAGCTAGTAAATACCTGAGGCTGGATTTGAACTCAGAAGGACTACTGCTTTAATAATGGAGTAAGGATGCTTTCTCAATGACAAGCACAGTCATCTATTCTTTTTTTTAAATTATATTTTATTTTCCCCCCAATTATATGTTAACACATTTTTTTTTAGCATTTTAAAAAAAGTTTTGAGTTCCAAATTCTACCCCTCCCTCCCTTCCCCCTGGCAAATTGGAACACAGTGAACTTCTTTAAGAGGATACATGTATTTAGATCATATTAATAAAAATCTATAACATGTATATAATATGTATATATGTAGCATATTTATATGTTACTGGTAATAGATCTGCTGTGGAGATTAGCCACATGAGGAAGGGCCTGTGGGACTGATTAAGGAAGGGGGCAAACACAAAATGTTTTCTTCTTTTTGAAAATTGAAAATTACAATATTATCGTAAAGTACGCTATAATGAGACTAGGGAAAGGGGAAGTTAGAGAAAAAAAATGTTTGGGTGCTTTGTTGTAATTTTTAAAAGTGAAAGAATCATTTTGGCTCCCAGTTCCAGCTAGAAATCAGGAAGCTTCCAATCTGTTTATTTCTGCTTTAAAGAAAAAAAGAGGAAGAGGAAAGAAAATTCCTTCCCTAAACTCTTTCTTAAACTCTGCAGGGCAAGGGACAAGTGTCCTCACTCACTCACTCTGCAGCCAGTGAGACATGGGTCTGAAAAGTTCAGTCATCCCATGCTTATATGACATGGAAACCTCAAAGTAAAATTATATTCAAGTCATAGGGTTTTTTTTAAGTAATTCTTCATTTCAGTGCTTGCATTAGCTTTACTCCTCAATTTAACTTCAACAGTAGTAAGGATTTGATTCTCTGTGTTAGGATAAGCACATAGTATGCCCCTTTCCAGACATGCAGAGCAGAACAGAGGGTGGGAAATCCTCCCTCTATTCTTTTCTAGTGGATGTAGATAAATCCACTCCAGGATAAAACTACAGGTTTTCCTGGATGGCTTTCTCTCCAGGGTTTTATGACAGTCAAACCTTCAAATGAAGAGACAGAAAATCAGACTGGTTAATTTGTACTTCAATAGCATTTCCAAATTCTGGCCCACATTTCTGCTTCCAATTATATAGGAGGAACATCTGGCTACCTATCTGTACACAAATTTCAAAAATTAATCAGGTGAATACTATAAAAGAATTGGCAACATCAAAGTGAAGAAATCATTTCCCTCAAAGGAAGGGCACTAGATTCAGCTATTGCTATCTCATTAAATCTCATAACACTCTGGTGAGGTAACTGGTCATCATTCTTATTTTAGAAAAAGTATAGGGAGGTACATGGAGATACCGTGACTTCGTTGAGGTCATTTATGTGCAGCCTGATAAAGTAACAGAAATCTTAACATCTCTTCAGTTCCGGCATTTGAAATATAATACCCCAGCTAGACAGCTTTTTCTGTATGCCACAGAAGGATTTGGAAGAGGTGCTCCAATCTCATATAAAATTTTTATGAAGTTTTTTTCATTTCCTCTTGAACATTGTTAAACATCCAAAAAATAATTTTATAGTTTGAAAAACATAACCCCTAAGTTGAGGTACATGTAAAAATTATCTATGATGTGAATAAATATTTTAAGTCATATACCCACAAAGTGGAAAAGATTATTTCCTTACTTCCTTTTCATTTCTAAATTTAAAATGGCAAAATAGTTTTTGCATTTCAAATTTAGATAAAGAAATTCATTTTCTGAACCCTGAGCTTCAGTTCTACTCATTGAATACAAAACTCTGGGGAAGAGCTATCTGCCCTGTAATCAGGAGTGTAGTGGTATAAATAGCAATGCTATAAAATCATTTACATATGTGTAATGCAACTAGATGGTTTGAGTATTATAAATAATTTAAGATCTAAAAAAACTCAAATAATTTATAATTCTTAATATATCATATCCCTGCCTGTACATAGGTAAACATGCTAATTATGATTTCAGCTCTAAGTAATGTCTAAAGTAAGTATTTGGGGGCAGCTAAGTGGCACAGTGAATAGAGCACAGGCCCTGGAGTCAGGAGGATCTGAGTTCAATTCCAGCCTCAGACACTCAACACTTACTAGCCGTGTGACCTTGGGCAAGTCACTTAACCCCAATCGTCCTGCCTTCCCCCATTCAAAAAAATGAAAAGTAAAGCAAGTATTTGGAAGGAAATTAAGAGAAAGAATTGTTTGGATAAGCATCGAATTGTCTTAATGACCATAACAATCGACTTTTTAGTTTCTGCATTCCTTTCCACAAGTGCCGGTTGGCCAAAATGAGAATGACATTGACTGCTGACCTGTTAAAACCATGGTTCCAATTTGCCTGAAATTTCTGTCCCAGGCCTTCATTTATGCCATCTTATTAGTCCACAGATACTCCTGATTGAGACACAATCCATGGTCTCAGGTTCTCTTTTCTCAAAGCTGTTTCATTTCTTTTTAAGGCATTTCTATAATTCTGTGATACTTCAGTTTTGTGGACCTAATGAGTTAAGATCTGAAGATGAATTACTGAGGAGTTTATTTTTCCTCCCTCTCTGGGCTTGTCATTTCATTGCATTCACATAGGTAACAGTAGGGTTGCCAAGTGTGTGTTCCTAATTTGCAAGAAAAGTGGGGGCACTGTAGCACCCCGGGAAAAGACTACCTCAGAAAAGAGATCTCAGTATAAGAGCCACCCAGAATTTTTCATCGGTACAGCAACGTACTTGTTGAAAGACCACTTCAATAAAGGAAGCTGTTTTTGTTGCCAGTCAGGGTTGAGTCAATACAAACAGAACAAGTCAAATTGGATCCACCCCTTTAACGGATCAGAATTCAAGCAAATAAAATAGTTGATTCAGTCATAAAATAGGATTTTAGAGTTGAAAGGGACCTTAGAGATTATTTCATCAAACCCCCTGATTTTGTAGAGGGACTGAGAGGTTCAGTAACTTATTCAAAGTTATACTTAGCTAAGTATGTGGCAGAGCTGAAGAAAGAAATAGAATGTCCTAATGCTCCAGGATTCTTTCTATTATATCACACTACCCTCTCAACTGGTGTCTTTTTTGGGGGTTGGGGGACCAGATCTGTGATTTCATTATTATATTATCATATCATATTATATTATATTATTTATTATATTATTTCTTGATGAGAAAACCTACTCTATCAATATAGATTGGCATCTGCTCTGACACTTGTGGCCTAAGTTGTCCAATTAAGCTAATTAATCTACTAAGAGATTAAGTGACCTGCTCAGTGTCACACTGCCAATATATTAGCAGTAGGACTTGAATCTAGAACTCTCTGATTCTGAGGTGGGCTATCTGCTGCTCCACAATAACCTCAATTGGTCATTCAAACCAACTGAGATTAACAGTCTTCATCAAAGTTTCTTATTTTAAAAGTTTCACACAACACTTTTTTATGTATACTATATATCCATGCAAGGACTGCCCTGTGTAAGCTTGTCCATAACTAATTCAAGCTGTGAACTGAGCCACAACTACACAAGGATAACACTCCTTTTCTTGGATGAACAGACCATTTTATTCAGGTATGGGCGTAGTTTTCTATTAATTCTGAAATCAGAAACCCTGTCAAACTGTTACAGTTAAATGCACTATCTGAACAGGCTATATAGTGAGCAGAGGATTCTGGCCAAAATGGTTCACTGGTATGTAATAGAGACCACAGAAATAGGCTACTGGAATGTGACCCATTCCCACCTATATTCATGCCTCCTTATTATCCAGGCAGGTTTGTGAAATATTCCTATCCAACAGCTGTCAGCTATCAATGGGACACATATAGTTGAGTGAAGCTATAGACCAAAGACTGCTCAGTGACACAAACAACTTAACATGAGGTTTTAAAACTCACAGTCCCAGAGGTTTCAAAAAATTCCACAGAAGTATTTACTGAATAAAATCTTTCTTAGCCTTCTCCCTTCCTTCCTTCCTTTCTTCCCTCCTTCTCTCCCTTTCTCCTTCTCTCCTTCCTTCCTTCCTTCTTCCTTTTCCCCTTCCTTCCTCCCTCCTTCCCTTACATCCTTTCTTCATTACATATTAAATGTCTACTATGTGTAACCCAGTATACAAAGAATTGACAAATTATAAAGATTAATATGACACAGTATGTCTTCAAAAAGTTTATGACCTAAGACAGAGAGATAAGACATATATGTAAATAGAAGTTTTTTTCAAGAACTAAAGTCACATCATCTGGGCAAGAATGGTGGCTATGAATCTATTACAGGGTGAGGGGTTACCTAGACTTCTCCATTGAATCATTCAGAGCTGTGAATTGGGGGTAAACAAAGCTGAGATATCTTTATTGAGTCAATGAATCAATCAAAGGAACTTCAGTGAGGTGCCACAGGGAGTGTGTTGATATTGGCTGGGGAGATTCAGTCATACCCTGTGGGACTATTATAAAATAGCAAGGAAGTTCAGAACACAGTATTTGAGTGTCTGGCAGCTTAGCAGAAAGAACGATTCCAGCCAAGCCCCAAAATAGGAATTGCTTGTTGGGAAAGAGTAAAGCTTCTCTCTTCTCTCTCTCCATCTGTGACTGGTACAAGAGCCTGTATCAAACTAGGCACACTGAAGAAAAAACTGCTTTAGGACTCTTCAGCAGAAAGCTACACTATATCTAAAGGGATCGTCTTGAAAACATGAGGTAAGGGGATTCAAGAAACTGTTGGTTACTACTTTTGTCACCTGGGACCTAAAGTTGAACCAATTTTCCCCTGAACTCTGTGAGCTGGTGGGAGTGGATCAAAGACTTTTGGGAAGGTATTTTGTACCAACCGTTCTTACTATACTACCTTAGTAACTCCTCCTTTCTAAAAGCTAATTAAGTCTAAGTAACATGGGGAGAATCATTCCAGTGGGGGCTTATTAGCAATAGTAGTAGAAAAACACCCCCATCCCCATTGCTCAGGGTTCTGTAGCACCCTGAGGAGAGAAATAGTAGCTGGCCCTTTGGTACCCAGCCTGCCAAAACAAGTTGGGATGGAGAGAGTATGCCCAGAACATTTACTACATTGTGGGCCTCTTTGGATATTATATGATAGGCAAAGAATTCTGTGTGAATCTGTATATATTATAGGCAGTGCAGATAGGTGAAAACAATAGACCAGACACTTTGGCCAAATAATGGGATATGTGGAGAAATTGTAAAAAAAATAAATAGATAAGAAAACACACATTCATATAATGCTTTTATTTTATTTTTTTCTTTTTGGAGGGCAATTGGGGTTAAGTGACTTGCCCAAAGTCACATAGCTAGTAAGTATGTCAAGTGTCCGAGGCCGGATTTAAAGTCAGTATATAATGCTTTTAATATATATAAATTTCTCACAACAATCCTGTGAAATAGCAGTATAAGGATTATTATGCATATTTTTCAATGAGAAATTAATGAGGTAGTGACTTGGAAAGGGTCATACCCAGAACCAAGAACTGTCAAAACTGGCTTTGGGATTCAAATTTCTCCTAACTTCAGTAGTGTTTCTAACTCACTAGCCAGGAGGGAAAAAAAATCCATAATTTTCTGTTTCACTAAGATTAGTTAGTACCAAAAAAAATATCTCATAGCAAACTTTGTTCTCTAAGGTTCAATTCTTCTTTCCTCTGTTCACTCTACTTCCCAAATGAACAATGTTTGCATACTGTCGTGTGTCTTTATATGTTATTTGCCCCCTTTTGGAAGTTAACCTTGCTTATATAGTAGTATGCTATGCAATGCACAAGAGACCAATCCTACCATTTTGAATATTTAAATGTGACTTTGGGAGATGTCTTCCTTCAACAGAAAAGTCTGCTGATCTAAAGATGAAAATGACATCAAAGCTTAGAATCTCCTAAATAAAAAGACATAACACTTCTTGCATATCTTTTGCTGAAATAAATGCTGTATATGATTTACTTTAAAAATGGTTAAAGAAGGCAATATATAAGCATGCAGAAATTCATTTTTAAAAATTTAAAACAATTCTAACCAAAGGAAGAAGTTTTCTCTGATCTGATGGATGATATATAAATGGAGAGAAGATTTTTAAAATTAATCTCTGAACCAGGCTTGATTTTTATATTACTATGTCATTTTATGTATCGTCCCCAAGTGTCTCATCACTGACAGCCACTCATTAAATCATTTAAATTATCATGTAAAAATAAAGATGCAATTTAAACTACATTGATTCAGTCAGTCATTCAGCAAATATTTATCACTCTCCATGAGGTTCATAATATCATACTAAGTGACTTAAGTATATGTAAAAGAGCTAATATAAAATCCCCCAAATATCTCAATAGATGAGAACAGTGGGCTGAAACTAACAAGAAAAGTTTAATGTAGATAAATATAAAGTCCTGACTTTAGGTCTAAAAATGCAACAGTACAGTTATAAGATGGAGAAGATGTGACTAGACAGCACTTCATGAGGCTGCCAGGTAGAGGGATAGTGCTGGACTTGGAATCAGGAAGACCTGAGTTCAAATTTGGCCTCAGATACTTGCTAACTATATGACCCTGGATAAGTCACTTAAGCTCTGAGTTTACCTCAATTTTCCCTCAACTGTGAAAGGGAGATAATAATAGAACCTATCTTTCAGGATTGTTATGGGGATAAAATAAGACAATATTTGTAACTTCACGAGTCTTAAAGTCCTATATAAATGTCCTTATATTGTTGTTTGGGTTTGTTTTTGCTGCTGCTGCTGTTATAGTGAAGACCTAAGAATTATAATGGTTATGCAAACGCAATATGAATTATCCATGTGATGTGGTATTCCAAAAAGCCAACATGCTCTTCCACTGTGGTAAAAGACACATAAGGTCCATAATGAAGGAGGTAATACTGCTTATTCATATTGCACCTGAAGTACAATTTCCAGTTCTGTTCTTAATACATTTTATTTGGGGGATTGATAAGCTGGTGTGTATCCAGAGAAGGGTGACCAACGTGATGAGAGGACTTAAAATCATGTGACATGAGGCTGAATTGAAGAAACTAGAAATAGTCTGTCTAGAGAAGACAAGATTTATAGTTATAGTGGAGGAGCAGTTTTGGAGAAGGATATCATTTCTGTCTTGAAATACATGGAAAAGAATTTAGATTTTTGTCTGCTTGCCCTTAAAGGGCAGGCAGAACCATGACTGATTAGTAGAAATTACAAAGAAGAAGGTTTTGGCTCCATATAAAGAAAGACTTTTTAAGAGAATTGTCAGTCATTAGAATATAACAAGACACCTTGGAAGGTAGTGACCTCACCCATTAGAGGTTTTCAAACGGAATCTCAATGACTACTTGTAGAGAAAGTTGTAGAGGGGATTCATACTTAAGATCAGAATTGGAATGACAGTGGAGGCTCCTGAGTGTGTGAGATGCTATTATATAAACAGAGTAATTTCCATACTGAATTAAGGTTCAAAAGTAGATCAGTCTTTATGTAGATTGTCATTAGGATTTCATAGCAGTGGGTGAACTGGGGGATAGGTAATGGTTTGAGTTAATCAGGAAAAACTTCCTAGAAGAGGTGTGCTTTAAATGAGTGTGGGAGGTAGGAAGTGATTGGTGAGGTCAGATGAGATGAACTGTTACACATGTATGAGGCAACTGAAGTGTAGGAAATGGAAAAATCAGGACTGGGTGTAAGTATGGCAACAAGATCAGCTTCCTACAGTGAAGAAATCAGGCTGGTATATGGTGGGGGAGAGAAAGGCCCAGGGTGAGGGAGGGTGGGGTTAGCTGGTGAAGGCTTTGAAGTAAAAAGTCAGAAGTTTGTACTTTATTTGCTAGGTAATGAGAAGCTGAGTGTGGGCTAAAAATAGTGGGATGACATGGTTGGAGCTAGAGAGATGAGGAAATTATTTTAGCTATAGATAACTCTATAGGAGGATGGAGGACCTGGATACTAGGAGCCCAGCAAGAAGATTATAGCCTTCTGTATATTCAAGGACTGGTAACCTCTGTGGGCTGGTTGGAGGTAAAGATTGAGAAGAGGGAGATTTGAATGATATTACAGATGAGAAGGCTACTGCATGAGCATGGGAAGAGGGGAAGACCGGGAACAAAACCCCCAAATTATTCCAACATTTGGGAAGTGGGAGAAAGGTAAGGCAGAAGTACTTAGATGAAAAAGATTCCTGAAGGGAAAGCAAATCTCCAGACCCAGCTCTATCTGAGGACTTTGAAAATTCTCTCTCTTGATTAGTCTATATTCCAGAGGTTTCTTTGGATCTCTAGCACCAAGTACAGTATCTATTACATAGTAGGCACTTAATAAATGCTTATTTTTTGATGACAGATGTTGGTGTTGTTTCTTTATAGAGTTACAACAAGGCAGCATGACACAATGGAAAGAGTCAAGAGACGTGAGTTCAAATTTCCCCTCAACATTTATCCATGATCATGGACAAGCCACTCACTCCTCTGAGCCATTTCCTTTACCAATTACCCAGCACGTATTTAAGTGCTTACTATATACAAGATATCATACTGGAGATACAAAGAGGGGGAAAAAGCAAAACAGACCCTGCCCTCAATAATACCTATGGAGGCCTCCTTCCTCTTCTATTCTTCCTCTGGAACATACTCAGGCACCATTCCTGGTGACCCCCTGGAAGCTTGCAGGAAAGGCATGGGAGAGGCTGAAGACTTGTCTCCCAGTTGAATTTCCTGATTTGGAATTATGTGGTTATACTAAAGGGGTGACCTCCCTCTCATCTGGTTCTCTTCCTTCAATCTTCAAAGTATGAGGGTGACTCTCTGAGTTGTCCAGTGGGTGAGGGTCTCCCCACCTGACTGTAAGCAATAAACACAGGATCTGCCTAGGCAAGTCAGGGCCTAAGATGGGGCTGCCTCCCTTCTGTGGCTTCTTTCCTCCCATACAGGGCCTTGTGGGAACTTGAAAGACCTATAGACCTGTGATTGGAGATGAAGCTTCTCCCATTGAGAAGGTGGCATCCCCTGGAGTGACACCAGCTAACAGCATGGAGAAGAGTCTTTTAGCAATTCAATCGCTATCAAGAGAAAATGATTGAACAGTGGGAGGAGCAGGCTAATGTGAGGGGAAAATACATTAAAAAAATACATAGGATTATAAAAGTTGCCAAATATATCAAAATAGTTATAAATTTTTCTTGTAAGTTCATAAGACCCCAGGTTAAAAATTCCTTCTCCTCAGCATTTACCACAGTGGAAATATACAGTAAATGCTTAATAAATGTTTGTTGAATAAATGGGTCCTTACCTGCTCTGTGAGATTATTATTATCACTTCTTATTATAATAGGAAGAATGGTTAGTGGCAAAGACTTAGACATTTCCCCATATATAAAAACAACTTTTTTAGACTAAGCAAACTACTAATTTTTTTTAAAGGAAAGTATATTAACCTCACTCAATTAGTTTACTCTGACCATCTACCTCCTCTATTATTCAGTTGCTGCTGAATGGTGCTAGAGGAAATTGTAGAACTATGTTATGCAGAATGCATACACTACAAATTTATGTTATTTAGTTTCAACTGGACCCTCACTGCAGCAAGGCAGTCCTTTTAACCCTCCTTAATTGATTCCCACCCCTCAAAGTGGCTATTCCACGTTTCTCCTGCAGACTCCCACAGTCCCTTCTCTGTGTCTTTGCACTGGCCATTTCTTATACCCAGAATGCACTTCCTCCTCTTGGATTCTTTGGAGTTTTTTTTTGAGACTCAGCTCAAGTGCATGCCTTTTTCCTGGTTCTCCACCTGCTAAGTGCCTTCTCTCGCTCTGCAAGGTAATCTCATATCTAATATTTATGTTCTCTCTCCTGTTAGAATGTAAGCTCCTTAACGACAGGGACTTTCTTACTTTGTCTTTTTATCCCCAGCACTTAGCTCCTTACTGTGGTAGGTATTTAATAAAGGTTTGTTGATTGATTCAGTTAGCAAAATGACAATATTTGTTGAGTAATGGTACCATGGTTTAACAGGTGACTGTCACAAATCACTTGGGAACTGTATTTAAAATGATACAATAATATTAAAATCAAACTTGGCTCTGGGATAAATATACAGATTTCTCTCCTATAGACCACATATGCTGTCCTTCACATCCAAAAAGCTAGTTTCCTTGGGTTATACATCTGTTTCACATTTGTACAAATGTATTTTGTTTTTTAAGTACACCTCCTGGAAAGTTAATATATACTTTTAATTTCAATATCAAGCATGTTAATAAGTTGCATCTAAAAAAAAGAGAGAATTCTACCCATCTTGTCCATTTGATCTAGCTTCCGTTCAAAACTCTAAAACAATAGGATAATTTGTTACATGGAAATCTAGTGGCCTGAAGAAGTTACTTTAGTATCAGAAAGCAGCAACCTTTCTCCCATGAGGGGGCTTAAACATAGAGAAAATATGGCTCATTAAATACCGGACTTTCCCTGACCTAGTCCCATTCTGCTTATCTAAGAAGAAAGCCAAATTGGTGCCCAAATAGATGCACTCAGTGAGAGACACACATGGTCCTGGCTTGTTCAAATTCATTACATTGTTTTCCTGTAGCATTTCACTTCTTAGACAATTGTCTTTCCAAGCAATTCAGTGCATAAAGCAGCCTCAGCGAAACTCCAGAGACTGGCTACATATGTTAATAACACTATGCTTCTTCTAGAACTTCAGAGTGACTCATGATACTTTATCTCATTTCCTTACCCTCCTAGGAACACTATTTCAGAAATCATTAGGCCCACAAAAGGTCTGTTCGGAGAGCAGAATCTGAATTGATCCTGCCCCCACTGAATTACCACCATCCGGAGACTCCTCATTACCCTGTTCTTCTTCTCCTGATCCCATATCATTAGACAAAGACATACAAGCATCTACCTGAAGCCAAAGTTCCCTCACAAATGCAGATGCCTATAGAAATCAAACAAAAAGAAAATGGAAAGGAGAAATGGGAAAAGAAGTTTGCTTTTTAGGCTTGTAGTCTGCTTTGCTCTGGATCCTGGGCATATATTGGGCATGTTAATCAGAGTTTTTATTGGCCCAGGCAGAGAAGAAGTGGTTACAGGCAGTTCTAGCCTCTGTTTTTTGAGACTTAACTGGAAGAATATTTTGCTTATAGTTTTGACTACATCCACCATTCCTTCTTTTGTTATTATTTGGAAATGTTTCATGTTCTTAGAAATCTGTAACTTACTAAGCCTGAAGTTCCTAGACAGATATTTTTAGCTGGTTTACTGTATTCTGAAGTGTCTTTAGCATCCTACAGTGAAAATTTACAGACACAGACATAAATATGCCTGTATCTATATTTCTATTGTTTTCAGAAAGAGTTGTTTTATGTAACATACCTACCACATTTACCACAATAGTCATACTGATTCTTCCCCTCCTGCTCCTAAGGAAATTGTAACTAACCTTCCTGAGCAACATTGTGAGTTAGATGAATATTATCTTTGGAAAGATACACAGTGAGTCTACCCAAAGATGTTGGCAATTAGACCACCTACCCACAGATAGAAAAAGTAGCTAAACCATACCTAGTTGCCCCTCCCACAGTAATCTCCCCTTCTTTTTTTTTAAACAAATGCTTTATTAACTTCTGTTTTACATCATTCATTTCTGCCAGATTTTGAGTTACAATCATTTCCCCCCCATTATTCCCCTACCCAACCTCCCAGAATAGTAGTCCCACAAGATATCGCTTCCTCCAATCTGCTCTCTTCCATACCTTCTCCCATACCCCCATCGACTTTTCCATTAGAGGAAGGTGAGTCTTTGTGTCCCAATGCCTGCACATCTTATCTCCCTATTACAAGCAAAAGAGTATTAATAATAGTATTTATATATATTTGAAACATTTAATGTTATGACCTTGAATTTCAGATCCATTTCCTTCATCCCTTGTCACCCATTCCTTCTTGGGAGATAAGTAATTCAGTATATGTTGTACATGTCTAGCTATGCAAAACATTATCATAGTAGATATGTTGTACAAGGCTGCTTATAATTCCCTCCCACTCATCCCACCCCCGACCTGGTCCATTCCCCACATGATCCTGTCCCTCTTCTATAGTGGGTACTTCCAACCTCCCCTCACCCCAAGGATGCCCTCCCATCCATCATCCCTCCTCTCATCCCCCTTCCCCCTATCCTGCTGCAGGTTGAGATATCCCATTTAGTATGTATGTCATTTTCTCCCTGGACCAAATTCAATGTGAATGTGGTTTTGCCTTTTTAGCCTTCCTTATTCTCCCCCTCTTTTGCAACCACTTCCCCTTACTTCTTCTACATGGGATAGTTTACCCTACCCTGTCTCTCCCCATCTCCTCTTGCCACTTTCCTCTCTCACCTCATAATTTCATCCCTTGAGTGTTCTCCCTTCCCAACAAATTCAAGCTATGCCCTCTATCCATATATAACTGTAACCATATACACACACATTCACATATGTATTCATATGACCACTCCCCCTTCTTCCATTATTTTCATAGTGAGAAAGATATCATCAGTCACAGTTATTGGTTTTCCATATAGGAATGTAAATAGTTCAACTTTGATAAGTTCCTTTTGATTTCTTTTCCCTGATTACCTTCTCAGGCATCTCTTCCTTCCTGTGTCTGGATATCAAATTTTCTATTCAATTCTGGTTTTTTCCTCAAGAATGCTTGAAAGTCCTCTATTCCACTGAATGACCATATTTTCCCTGAAACAAAATACTCAGTTTTGCTGGGTAGGTGACCCTTGGGTTCATTCCCAGTTCTTTTGCCCTCTGGAATATCATATTCCATGCCCTTCGATCCCTCAGTGTAGAAGCTGCCAGGTTCTGGGCTATTCTGATTGTGTTTCCACAATATAGAAATTGTTTCTTCCTGGCTGCTTGTAGTATTTTCTCCTTGATATGGGGATTCTGGAACCTGGCTATAATATTCCTGGGAGTTTTCTTTTTGGGATCTTTTTCAGGAGGTGATCTGTGGATTCTTTCAACCTCTATTTGCCCTCTGGATCTAAAACATCAGGGCAATTTTCCTTGAGAATTTCTTGAAGGGTGATTTCTAGGTTCTTTCTTTGATCATGGCTTTCAGGTAGTCCAATAATTTTTAAATTTTCTCTCCTGGATCTATTTTCCAGGTCAGTGGTTTTTCCCATGAGATACTTCACATTGCCTTCTACTCTTTCATTTGTTTGGATCTGCTTAACAGCATCTTGATTTCTCATAAAGTCATTAGCTTCCATTTGCTCCAGTCTAACTCTGAAGGAATGAATCTCCTCAGTGAGCTTTTGAGATTCTTTTTCCAGCTGGCAAATTCGACTTTTTAAGGCATTCTTCTCCTCATTGCCCTTTTGGGCCTCCTTTGCCATTTGAGTTAGTCTTTTTTTTAAGGTGTTGTTTTCCTCAGTCAGGCTGTTGACCCTCATTTCATACTTTCCTGCATCCTTCTCATTTCTCTTTCCAATTTTTCCTCCACTTCTCTTATTTGATTTTTAAAGCCCTTCTTAAGGTCCTCTATGGCCTGCAACCCACTTATGTTTTCCCCTGGGGCTTTTGGAGCAGGACTTCTGACCTCACAGTCCTTTTCCTGCTCTATGCCCCCAAAATAAGAGTCTAGGGTTGCATTTTTCTGTTTCCTTTGCCTTGGCATGTTGCCACTTAATTACTTGACTTTTGGGCTTGTTGCCACACTATGGCTTTAAGGCCAGCTAGAGGAATTTTCGTCCTGAACGTGCGGGGGGCTACTTCCGTTTCTGGCAAGCTGTAAACCCACCCATGACTTCCACCCTAGATCACAATCCAGATCCAGGGAGGTTAAAGCAAGAGCGATTACCCCCCAAGACTGATCGCTGGATCTCCCTACGATTTGCAGGCTTGGAGCTGGAGCTGCCTCTGAAAACTACAAAATGGCGTTTGTCCTCATCGGCTTCTAGCCCCCAGGGGAGGGAGCTGACGCATTCCCTAAATACCGGTCCCAAAGTCCATAGGACACTAACCTCTTACTTTGTCCTAGGCATGTCTATGTTGATAATTCTGGAGTCTCCACAGCTGCTGGTGTTCTGGGGTTCCTCCAGCCGGCTGCTGGCCCTGCCGCCCTGGGGCTAAAACCTCGGCTCACACGGACCTGGGCTCAGCTCAGCTCCTGCGCTCTGCGCACTGCATGCTGCCAGGTCCCAGACCACTGTGCTGGTCCTTCCTGCAGGGCTGCTGGGCTGTCCTCAGCAGGAGGTTAGCTTCTCTGTGTCGTTCTGTGGGTGCTGGGGCTCCAGAAGTTGTTCAGAGTCCCCTTTTACATCGTTTGGGGGGAATCTGGGGGCAGAGTGGCTTGGACAAGCTGTTTCTACTCCACCATCTTGGCTCCACCCCGTGATCTCCCCTTCTTTGAGCTTTGAGGGCAGTTATTAGCTGGACTACTGAGTTGACACTGATATACACTGCCATACACAGACAGACAGATAGAGATATGTGTGTACACACACGTATAAACACATGTACATATATACCTATGTATGACTACACACACACACACACACACACACACACACACACACACACAACCTTGGCTCTCTGACTATATTTAAGCTCCTTGGGTACAAAGACTATGTCTTAAATTTCCTTGCATTCCCCAGAGTGAGAGACACATGGTCCTGGCTTATTCAGATTCATTACATTGCTTTCCTGTAGCATTGTAGAGTTACAATAAGGTAGCATGACACAATAGAAAGAGTCAAGAAACATGAGTTCAAATTGTAGCTCAAAAACTTATTTGTTGAATGATCAAGGATAAGCTGCTCACTCCTATGAGCCATTTCCTCGACCAATTATCCAACAAGTATTTAAGTGCTCACTATGTACAAGATATCATACTGGAGATACAAAGAGGGGGAAAAAGCAAAACAGACCCCCGCCCTCAATAATACCTGTGGAGGCCTCCTTCCTCTTCTATTCTTCCTTTGGAACACATTCAGCCACCATTCCTGGTGGTTTGATTGGTCTCTTATGAATTAGATGGACATTAAGATCCCAGCAAACTCCAAATCTTACTACTCAGGTCTTGAAATAGGGGACAAAAGGAAATTTCAATGACTCTCTCCAACATGTGCCACAAGGGCTTTGAAGGAGAAGAGAAAGAAGAAAAAAGAATGAAACAAAGAATGTGAGACAGGAAAAGCAGAAGGGAGTCCCTGTAGCAGCAAGCACCCCAGCATCCCCAGGGTGGCTGCTAACACAGGTTCTTAGATCTGCTTTTCTAAAGGAAAGCAACTCAAAATGGGTTAACAATCTTGCTTTAATCAATCAAACATACCATTTACCTAATTCAGGGGAAAAGGTCAGCACCCCGAACTTCACAGGTTACAAGCAGAAACAGAAACAGGTTACAAGCAGAAGTTACAAGACATAGAAACATTTCAAGCAGACAGGCCTTCCAGCTGTCCAACCATTACATCTATACCTAGTCAGTTAGAGAGGGAAGAATCAACATCCGAGTTTGTCAAAGCTGGGGGACTCTCAATGGCTGCCCAGAGTCTCATATGGTCAAATCACACAACACTTCTCAAAGTGAGCCCCAAAACAAAGTCTCACATCAGGGTTTATATAGCCTTCTCCTGGCTCAGAGAATGTAACAACCCTCTTGACTCCATTGCCCAATCACGAAGCATCCCCTGAAAAACAAGCCTCCCACCACAGGCTTTTTGGAAGGCAATTGGGATTGAGTGACTTGCCCAAGGTCAAACAGCTAGTAAGTGTTAAGTGTCTGAGGTCAGATTTGAACTCAGGTCCTCCTGACTCCAGGGCCAGTGCTCTCTATTCACTGCACCACCTAGTCACCCCACCTAGAGAGGTTTTTTTACCAATTCAAAATCAGAGGAAGAGAATTTAAGCCATCATAAGAATAATCAGCTAGGTGGTACAGTGGATTGAGCACCAGGCCTAGACTCAGGATGACTTATCTTCCTGAGTTCAAATCTGAACTCAGACATTTCCTAGCTGTGTGAGCCTGGGAAAGTTACTTAATCCTGTCTGACTCACTTTCCTCATATGTAAAATGAACTAGAGAAGGAAATGGTAAACCACTATAGTATCTTTGCTATGAAAACCCCCAATGGGGTCACAAAGAGTAGTCTATGACTGAAAATGACTGAACAACAACAAATAATAACCCAAAAAGGCAGTTTGGCATAATAATAAGTATTCGGGAAGACCTGGTTTCAAGCACTACCTCTAGCATATACTAGAGAAAGTGAGGCAAGTGACTTTGCACAGCCTCCCTCACTGAAATCCAATTCACTTATAAGTCATAGCATCAGGTTCCTCTTTGAGAGCGAGGGACAAACAACAACTTGTGAGTAGTAGTAGCTGCTCCACTGGGTACTCAAGTCATCAGTTCTACTTGTGCAGAGCAGTTCCTTCCTTCCTTGCCTCCTTCTGTTCCTCTCTCCCTGTTCTCCTTCTCTCCTCTCCTTCTGTCCACATAGGGTATATCATTCATACCTTTACCTGAGGGTACTCTGCCCAAAGGAATATAAATTTTGATTGCTGAAAACTTGCAAGATATCTTGGGGTTGAAGGGCTAAATATCTTTTTTTCTTTCTTTCTTTTTTGCTTTTTGAAGGGCAGTTGGGGTTAAGTGAATTGCCCAAGGTCATACAGCTAATAAGTTATGTGTCTGAGGCTGGATTTGAACTTGGGTCCTCCTGACTTCAGGGCCGGTGCTCTGTTCACTACACTACCTAGCCACCCCTAAATTTCTTTCTTAAGAACCATGCCTTAAACCCAAATCACTCTGGCTCTCATTGCCTGGCCAACAATAGGTCCCAGCCCAAGTCTCACTTGGTCATTGTTTGTCCCTCCCCCTTCCCCTTCAGACTTAGTGTGAGTGTAAATAGCAATTTTTTCTGTTTTGGCTCAGAATCCTAAATTCTCAGAATGTTGTTTCTGTTTTGTTTTGTTTTTGACTAGGTAAAAGAGGTCATTCTTTGCTTCATTTCTTACCTAGCCTTAATTACTGATTGAGCATTGCCTCAGTCACACTGAGACCTGGGAAAGACCTTAACTTAAAAAGACCAAGGTCTCCCATGGTATCCAGGGCCACTTCTAGTCCTCCTGATCTATATCTTGCCCCTGGACCAGGTGGCTCTGAAGGGGAGAGTGAGGCTGGTCACTTTGCACAACACTCCTTCACTTAAATCCAATTCACTTATAAGTCAAGGCATCACCTTCCTGATGTCATGGTCCTCTTCAAGAATGAAGAACAAACTAACAACAACAACAAACAACTGGCTACATGACCCTGAGCAAATGACTTAAACTTTTCAGCACCCTAGACAGTTCTAATACTATAAATTCCAGATGAGTGACTGATCTGCATCACTTGAAGGGAGTTTCCATACCAGGAGTCTCCATACACCACTGAAATCACAAGTCCAGACTAGATAGAAAAAAAGAATTTAAAATCTCCCCCACTCAATGGGTCCTATGAGGATGACTATGGGTAATAGACTCTGATGGCAATGACTATAATTACTCTGATTATCTCTCCTATCACAATAATATAATACTAAAATTTCAGGGAAAAAAAAGATCACAAAATTAAAGATCATTTGAATTAGCCCCTCTCAGGAAATGTGGACCTTATTTGTCTTGGCATTCCAACAAAATGTCTTGGGTGCGATTCTGTGCTGTGAAGCAGACACAGTTGCATTTCAAAGATGTGCACTGGGATTTCTTAGTTAACAAGGGTGCCATAAGGCTTAATTACTTAGAACCACGTTCTCACCTTGCTCTGTGCCCCTTGGAGTTCTTTGTGAAGTCAGTAGGAATTTTTTTTTTTTTTGCAGTTCAGCAAAATGAAAATTTAGCTACAAATGTTTGCAAATTACCTGGAGGTCTGTAGATGGAAATTGTAGAGCCTCATTTATTTTTCAAATAGGAATATGTTCACATTTCTACCCTGGCTGTCATAGACATCAGTGTTACTTCAATCATATTCTATCTTCTTTGATGAATTCCCAATTTCAGATGTCTGGGTTGTTTTGTTTTTGTTTTTGTTTTTGTTGTTTTTACAGTTGGTAGATTCTGCTTCTCTTAGATTGCTTAGTCTTAATCAAACAACTAGTAATGTCCTGTGGTATCTGCCCTTATTTAACACTGCTCTCCAGAAAATCTAACACACTTTCTGTTAGGAGATTTAAACTTCCCTTTTGTCTCCAGGAGAATTACAATGTACTATTTCAGATAGAGAGGAGTACAGCCTCCTTATGCTTCCTTTCCAACTTTCTAATACAGATTGGGTTATCCCTGACTGTGGTAAGAAAATGATCAGGCCATTCTTTGCCTGCAATCTTACTCCCTGCTGATTCACGACTGGCAAGATGGAAAGGTCTTTTAGGTAAGAACATTTAGGGTTGTGTTCTGATTTCATCTTGTCCCTGTCTGGCCCCAAAGGCTCATAGGCTTTAGAACTTACAGGGTCCTACAAGATCATTTAGTCCAATCCCTCATTTTGCATTTGAAGAGAACAAAGTTTCAAAGGGTTAAGTGATTTATCCAAAGTCATAAGGACAGTAAGAGCTGGAATTTTAACCTAGGCTTTTGACTCCAAATCCAGGGTTCATTCTATTATATATTCCAAATAATGATAGATCCATAAAATAATGGTACTTTTAAATAATATCAAATGATTCTTAATAGTCCTTATCATTTTTTACCTTACCAGGGTAGAGAATATGGGGTATTAGTCTCAGTGAGTGGCTTCTAAGGCAGTTGTTGATGGTGCTGTCACTCTTCCCCATGACAAGGTCTTCGGTGTTAGATTGAGTTTGAATTCTCCTATGAAGGCAAAAGGGAGCCACTGAAAGGTTTTGAGTATAGAAGTGATGTGCCCAAATTTATGCATGTATAAGAGAGACTATTCTGGAAGTGACAGGAAGGATGAGTTGGAAGGGGCATAAAACCAGAGGAGGGGGGAACTGTCAGGAGATGAATGCTGTAGAACAGGTAGATGATAATCAAAACCTGAACAGTGACAGTGGGATTGATAGGATGAAACTGTTTAAAGACATATTACAGTGGTAAAATGAACAGGACTAAACAACTGATTTTACACTGGGGTAACAGAAAGGGAAAAGTCAAAGATGACATGAAAGTTTTGAACATCGGTGAATGAGGATTCTGCTGACAGAAATAAAGTCAATACCTTATATGTTGTGCTAGAATATATTTATAATTGCATTTTATGTGGACAATGTACATCATAATGTATATAGTTTATGCTTATAGAGCATAATGCATGTTGGATAGATACTCTATAAATAGCACTAAAGAGATATTTAATAAAGATCATCAAAATTCAGGTTGGGGGTATATACAATATATCATTATTTACCTACATAGGGGTTATTTAATGTTCTCTTAACAGAAGGACTTACTGAAAGTATAAAACAAATTAAACATTTAGATACAATGGATAAATGGCATGTCAAAGAAAGCAATGTATAATTAACTATCAATAATTAATGGAGAAATCAAAAGAGGGAACTCTACCCGGGAGGGATGGGAAGCTTTTAAGAATATTTTGAAGACAGAAAGAAAAACAATTCCAAAAAGGAGGAAAATGGGGAGTTCGGTAAATCCACTAATGGGGATGCAAAAGGAACCCCTAGACTACTTTGGAATTAAAAAATCGTGTACAAAAGACAGAATCAAGGACAGGAAACAGGGGGAAATATATAATTATGACATTGTGCTATAAAATAATGTCAGAGGTACAAAAGCTCATGAATTGATTCAATTCAACAAACATTTATTAAGTGCCTAGATTGTGTGAGATACCGTGCTAGTTAGTGGGGAAACAAAGGCAAAAATGAAATAATCCCTACCCTCAAAAAACTTGTGCTCTACTGAGAAAAATTCCTAGCTATATCCAAATATTCAAAGACTATTACATATAATACAACATATATATTATTATATAACATTTTACATTTGAAAAACACTTTTCATATATTATCTCATTTGAGCCTCACAACAACCCAGAGAAGTCAGTATTATTATCATTATTATCCCTAAGAAAAAACTGATACTCAAAGAAAATAAGCAACCATGGTCACATGATCTAGAAAAAGCCAAATGTCCTATTTTTCAAATCAGGGAAGAAAATGGAGTCCAAAAAGCACATGCCAGTGATCTTGACTTCCAGTCCTGGAAAAATTCTGCCATTTATTCCCTGTGTAAACTTGGACAAATCTCTTCTCTTTTCTGGACTTCAGTTTCCTCATTTGTAAATGATCTCCAAGGTCTTTTCCAACTCTGGAATCTATGTTTTCAGGTTCTAGAAAAGGAAAGGGAAATGACAAAGCTCCATCATGATTTCGTCGAGAATAGGTCATGCCAAACTCACTTCATTTCCTCTTTTTTGAATGTATGGTTAGACTGGTAGATTTGGGGAGTGCTATAGATATAGTCTATTTAAATTTTATCCAAGCATTTGATAAAATTTCTCTTTTTTTATTTGGAGAAATATGGGCTAAGTTATAGAACAGTTATGTGGATTCATGGTTGGATGACCAGATCCAGTCATTAATGGTTGGATGTCACTTAGAGGTCTCAAATGAAATGCCCCAGGAATTTTGGTTTTGTGCTGTTAAACGTTTTGATCGCTGATTTGGATAGAGGCATCAGTGGTATGTTTATAAAAACTACAGATGATATAAATCTAGAAGGATGCGCAAATCATTAGATGACAGATTTACATTATAAAAAGACCTTGAAAGGCTTAAATGCCAGGCCAAATCTAAAATGAATTTGATAGCAATAAACATCAGGCATGGGTTCAAACAAAAATCAACCTGATAAGTACAAGGTCAGTGAGGAGGAGCTTGGCTATACATCGATTTATCTGAACAAAATCTGGGAGTTTTTTAGTAGACTTCTAATTCAAAATGAATCATTCTGTGAGTAGACAAAAAAAGTGAATGAAATATTACACTGTCTTAATAGGGGCAAAATAAGGTGATAACATGGAAACAATCTGACTCATTCAGCTCACATTTAGAACATTGTCTTCATATCTAGGCAATACATTTAGAAAGGTCATGAATAAGATGGAAAGTGTCTTGGTGAATCAGGATGGTAGAAGACCCTAAAACCACCCTATATGAGGTTTGGTTGAATTAACTACAGATGTTTAGTGTTGGGGAAGAAGAGGTGCCATCATAGCTATTTTTAAATATTTGCCATGTGGAAGAAAGATTACATTTGGTAAAGTTGAAATAGCACTGACTCTGTAATCAGAGGATCTGGGCTCAAATCTAGCTTTTGATGTTTTCAATCAATGTGACCTTGGGAAAGTTAATTTCTCTGGGCCTGTCTACTCATTTGTAAAATGAGAGGGTTAGACTATATGGCTTCTGATAGTAGAACCTGGAAAAGTGGGTGGAAGGTTCAGAGAATCAAATTTAAAATTGATGTAAGGAAAAATTTCCTAACAATTAGAGCTATTCCAAAGTAGAATAGGATGCTTTGGGAGGTAGTGAGTTCCCCCTCAATAGGTCTTGAAGCAAAGATTGGATGGCCATTTGTCAGATATGTTGTGTAGATAATTCTTGTTCAGGTATGGGTTGAAGTTGATGACCTCTGAAGCCTCTTCTAACACAGATTTCTGATTCTGTGGCCCTGGATGTTCTAAAGATTATAGATTTTATGTTGGGGGAGGGATTGGGAGTGGGAGGGGGGAGAGACTCATAGCTTTGGCCAAGGACTCAGTTTTTAGTGGCCTCTGTTTAGTTCTTTTTTTTTTTTTTGCAGGGGGAAGGCAGGGCAATTGGAGTTAAGTGACTTGCCCAAGGTCACACAGCTAGTAACTGTTAAGTATCGGAGGCCAAATTTGAACTCAGGTCCTCCTGACTCCAGGGCTGGTACTTTATTCACTGTGCCACCTAGCCACTCCACACTCTGTTTAGTTCTGCTGAATTTTAAAAATCTTTTCAACTTTCACCTTCTTCCTTCCCATCCCCCCAAATGAAAAAAAAAGAAAACTTTACTATTCACCTCCAGTTGTTGAAAGCACTCTGCTTCGTTAAAGAGGCAAACATTGAACATCGAAGAACATCGCTCCATTTCTGACATTTCATTGTTGCCTTCTCAGAAAAACCTATTCTGAAAGGACGTGTTTCTTGAATGTAAGCAAATCTTATGACTTCTAGAATCCTCTAATGCTCTGACCTTCTTAGACTCACTTAGGAATTATGAACATTCTCCAGGGAAGCTGCATAATTCTCCACTTAGCCAAAGGCCTGAAACACTAGTGACACATTAACAAATTATCCACTTTGATTGTAAGATATAGGTATATGGTTCATATCAAAATATTAAAACTGCCCAAGTTCAGCTTTTGTACAATCTCAGTCTCTTTCAAAATTCATAGAAATATTAATCCTTCAGGAGCTATTAGTAATGCATACATAGTAGCATTCCTCAGAAAGCTAATAATTATCTCACTGTGGCAAGTTCAACTTACTGCAGTCTTTCACTGCAGGAACAGAAAAATATTGTGACTTGTCATACTAATGCAAATACGGTGGCAGCATAAACTAGGCCATGTAAGCTAACAATAATAAAGATATACAAGTATAATGTCATGTTAAATCCAATTAATAAGATTAACAGCAAATGGACACTGTGATAAGAAAGGCATGCATTGTGAATGGCTGAGTTGGGGACACTGGGACAAATCTCCCTTTACTTATTACACTAGTGCAATTATTATTTATTTAACACCTGCTGGACATTGGCACTACTTTTAACAGTAGTAAGAAAAATACAAAATTATTGTGTGCCAAACAAGCACACTGTAACTTGATAATGGAGCTAGATAGAACTCTTATTAGTCCTTCGAATCTATTAAGAGCAAACTTTTGAGCCAATGAGCCAATGGGCCATATTTTCTGAATTGTGGAGCAGCCTTGGAGGGAGAGTCTTTCAGAGAAAAAAAAGTTTCTGTCAGGGGAACAAATAAAGATGTCAGTATTACTATCAAGATAACTTTGATGCTATGTTATTTCTTCATACCTTTGCTGATTCATTATTTAACTGATGCCAATGCAAATCAAAACCTCTTTATGCTCTATGGTAGGTATCTGTGAGTTGCTGTGACTGAAAAATTTGCAATCTTAGATCGGCTTGGTGATGAGTTTTGCAGAACTTCGCTAGGCTAGTCCTCGGATGGCAGATGTGTCTAACACTGGGCCCGTAATGAAAACCTTTTCAGCTTGACAAAACCTGCCAGCAAGGTCAGAGCTTATGCTCTGCTGGCATATCAAATTCTACTATCATGATGAAATAATAAATATCTAATTCTATGGGAAAACATTTATACACTAGACTTTTACTAGTTTAGGGATCTTTCGCCAAAGGTTCTAGATTTTTAAAAAGAAATAATCTGGTAAATCTGCTACATACCCATCTCTATGGTGTGATTCAGCTCCTTTTATCTCAGGATCTTTTCATCATTATGTAGTAAATTGTAGTTGTAACTGAGCTAACATTAGATAATGAATGGCTAGAATGATGGACCTGGAGTCAGGAAGACCACCTGTACATCCAACACTTCTCTGTCATGGATAGGCTGGTCATCACCAGTCATCTGGAATCATGGATGGTTATTATATTGATCGTTGTTTGTTTTTATTCTCTAAGACTGTTTTCTCACTTACAAAATGGGAATAATAATAGCTACAATATCTATCTCATGTTTTCTGTAAGAATCAAATGAGATAATGTATAGAAAGCATTTTGCAAATTTGAAAATGTTATATAGATGTCAGTTATCATTATCAACTTCAGTTTTCGTATACATTGTATGTATTGGTTTAATGAATACTGTGATAGAACACCCCTTCCCCCCTCCCTTTTTTCTTAAATGGTTCAGCAAAAAATGCTTTCTGTGAAACCTCACCACTCAGGGCTATAACTTTGTACAACTTGGGATTTCACCTCATTCCTTCACCTTCATTTCAGCAAAGTGATTCATACTGAGGCTGCTCAGCCCTCCTGTGCTGAGGGAATAACTAAAGTCTAAGCAGAGAAAAGCATCTTCAACCACAGGCAGTTTATTTGCCATGAAACAGCTTGAGAAGCATTCCCAGGGACTTCCCAGAGATACAGATGACTGTTTACTAAGACAGGCAATGGTTACGTGACCATGGTCATTGTAGCCATATCCCCAAGCCTCTGGAGTTTGATTTAGGGCCTCTGGTGGCTAGTAGCATGCTTGGGTATATGATCTGGAAACTCTGCTTCATGATGAAATCAAAAGAGAAGGGCATCATTATCCCCTTCTGTCAGGACTCATTAGGGGAACACTTGAAACAGGTGCACTGGGGAATCTTGGCTCTTGTCCTAAACATGGACTCCCCTCACTGAGGGAGAGTGTGATAAAAAAAATAACTATTAGTAAATGCCATTTCTATAGCACCTTTAAGATTTATAAAACACTTTCTTAAAAAAAAAACACCCCACATAGTAGACAGTACAGGGATTATTACTATCCCAATTTTACATATGGAGAAGCTAAGGAACAGAAAATTAAGTGATTTGCCCAAGGTCACACAACTGGCAAGTGGCATAGTTGAAGCAAGGCTTCTCCATTGCAGCAATAGAGATCTGAAAGCCTACCTTTCCCCATAGTATCAGGGAGTGCTTATTATGCTTCTCAGTATCCAGCTAGGGCTTTGTTCTATAATAAGGAAATGGTTGTCTCTGGCTAAGGTTTCTGGCTACAGCCCAGCATTGGTGGCCCTACCTCCCTATATCAGGGAATACCAAGGCACAGAGTCCTTGCATGGCTTTCTAGAAGGAGCTCTAACTGGGATTTTAAAGTCAACTCTTACTTCATAATACAACAGCAAGACTGTGATCATCTAGTCTTTTCTCCCAAATCAAAGTTCCAGAACCACTCCCCTACCCAATAGCTATTAAAAAATAAATACCAGGGTGGCTAGGTAGCACAGTGAGTAAGAGCACCGGGCAGCCCCGGAGTTGGGATGCCCCGGGATCAGTTCCAGCTTCAGAAAATGAGCACCCACACATAAATAATGACTGGCTGTGTAACCTTGAGCAAGTTACTTAACCCCAATTGCTTAAAAAAATACCAATTGGCCTAGAAATGTAGTTGTAAAAGACATAATAACTCTCAAAGGATCTTATCAAATCCAAAGGCATTCATTAAGCACCAGTGGCTCTGGGCATAGTGGAGGAAGAGTTGCCAGATTATACAAAACCCCACACCTCTACATCATGAACATATCTTCCAGAAAAGAATTGGTAGGCACTGGACATGACAGGCTCCAAATAACACCACATAGAATAAAATGGCTACATCTTAATAAAGGGGAAAATATTTCATTGCTATCACAGTTATCCCAGCTGTCAGTGTATAGCTAGATTAATAAGACCTAAGATCAGAATTTACACACACACAGACACACACACACACACACACACACACACACACACACACACCACACCACACAAAGGAATAATAATGGGGAAAAGGATAGATAATACAATTAAATAACTTGACTCTGAATTATTTGAATTATTTAAGTATTGGAAATGGACAACAGATAGGACATTAACACTGACTATAATATTTATATCCCTAAGTTTAAACAAAGTAAATTAAATATCACAATAAGGAAACTAAAAGAGAGAAGAAAGTACTTTAGTCAACAAACATGTGACCAACTTGCCAAATAGAGAGTGAGATAGGTGTTGCCAAAGGAAATACTAGGATGAAACATAAACTCATCTGTAGACTCTTATAAAGGATAAAAGATGATTATGAGCAATATTTCCTCATAAAGCAGAGAAAAGAAATGGAGGTAAAATTAACTTAAGGAAAACTTGGCAAGATATCCAACAAAGTAAACATGCCATTGGTAATCAAGGAGGGAGAACTACAAACAAAAGAAATATGGGAAGGATTTGCAAAAATCACAACTTATCTCCATTGCTATCTGGACCCTACCATCACAGTCCTTGCAGTGCTTGTATAAAAGATAGAAATGTCTCTAAGGAGAACAAATTAGAAAAGCAGCTGGAATAGACCAAGTATATATAAAAAGATTCATTCTGGGGGTGATGGAATTGTGAGGACACTGAGGGATGAGGTTACAATTTATCGTTTAGTTTATCACTCAATCCAGCTACTAGTGGCTATTATCTACTAATCCACAGGATATTCTCTCCCCTTTTTAAAAGTGATCAGGGTTGACTCATTGTCTTTCTCTTTATCCCAACTCCTGCTCTCATGCTAAACAATATACATATTGAACTCTCAAATACATTAACTTCCTAATCTCTCAATTTCCTTGACCTGCTTCTGCACTTCAGCTCCCTGGAGAAATTATCATATCCCTGATTTTGTCATCAGTCACAACGATTCCCCTTTAATGTGCATGGACTCCAAAATTCTTTTATCTGACCATAATCTTTTCTCACTTCAATTTTTCCCTATGCCTTTCAACCCCTAATCCTGTTCTTCCTTCATTCTTACCAGAAGGTCCAATCTTGCTACCTCTTGATACTCTCAATATTCAATACCATCATCCGTGCTATTGCTACATTATCCCTCCTTCCCAATCTCAACCTCTTTTCTAATCAGTTCAACTCTACACTATTCTCTGCTCTTAAATTTTGCTCTTATTTTCCAATTTGTCCTATCTCCAATCATGCCTTGCTAAACCCTAACCCTGCTCTACTCCTACCAACTATCTCCTTCATTCTTATTCATGTGTTGCTGAATGAATACAGTATAGTATAGAGAATGGATATAATATAGTATAGAGTAGAAAAGAATTGATTGGGTCCACTACCAATTTATATTATCTAATCTCAATTCATCTTCCATAGCAGCAAGATATTCCTTTTCTTCAATTAATTTTCTATCTTACTTGCTACAGAAACTGTTCCAAACTCCTCATTTTTCCTTAAGCTTTCCATAGCACTTCTTTCTCACAACTTCTCAGCTAAGGACCTCTCCTCACACTTCACTGAAAAAAGATCACTAAGAGCTTTCTTTTTTTGTTTTCTCCTCATCCTAAATCTCTCTGACATCATCCCCTTTATCTCCTCCTCCATTCTAGTATCTGATGAAGAGCTGGCCCTTTTATTTCCAAAATGCCCTCTTGATCTCACCCTCTCATATATTCTCTAGCACAACATCCCCACTCTATCAAGCCTACCCTCTCCCTGATCTTCAATCTCTTCTTAACTACTGACATCTTCCCTGCTGTCTAAAAATATACCCATTCTTTAAAAAGGTTTCACTTGATCTGTTCATTCCTACTAATTCTAATGCTATATATGTCCTTTCCTTCTTTGTTAACCTACTTGAAAAGATTGTCTAAGCATAATGCTTCCATGTCCTCTCTTTTCATTCTCTTCTGATTTCACCAAAATCTGGCTTCTGACCTAGTCATGTACCTGAAACTACCAGTTAGCAAAGATCCCTTGACTGCCTACTTTAATGATATTTTCTAAATTTCCATCCTTCTTGACATCTCTGGTATAGCTTGTCACTGTTGATCACCTCCTACTGGATGTTCTCTCCTTTCTGGGTTTTCATGATACTGATCTTTCTTGGTACTTCTTTTATCTCTCTGACCTTCTCCTTTTCAGCCTTTTCAATATCTTCATCTTTTTCATGGTCACTCATTGTAGTTACTTCCCACTGTTATGTGTCTTTTTCCCCCTCTCTATACTATCTCTCTTGTTGATCTTTTCAGCTACCATAGGTTTAATTATCATCTCTATGCAGATGATTCTGTATATTCTATACATATTCTTTGCAGATGATATGTATATGATACCTCTCTTCTGAGCTCCAAACTCATATCTTCAACTATCTGCTAGATATTTCAAACCGGATAGTATAAGCTTCTCAAATTCAACATGTCCAAAACATCTCATTATCTACTCCCACCCCCTCCCCTCTACAGCCACCACCCGCCCTCCTTCTTTTGCCTATTACCACAAAGGACACTACCATCCTCCTAATTTTATAGGTTTACAACTTCAGTCTCCTCATTCTCACTCACCTCCAGATATCTAATTGGTTGCCAAATACAGTCATTTTTACCTTCACAACATTTCTCGCATACATCTCATCTCTATTCATATAGCCACTACCCTAATTTACTCCTTCATCACCTATTGGAATAATCTTCTAATTGGTCTTCCTGCTTCAATCTTTTCCCACTCCAATTGATCTCCTCATGGCTACCAAAGTGATTTTTCAAAAGTATTGGTCTATGTCATCTCCTGCTCAATAAATTCCATTGGCTCCCTATTACTTCTAGTATTATGAGAATGTCCTTTAACTGGCATTTAAAGCTCTTCACAGCCTTCCAACCACAACTGTATTTCTCACACTTCGCTCTCCTCTAGGAATGCTAGGATCCAATGATACTAGCACACTTGCTGTTCCTCACACACAATATTCTATTACGCTTCTCAGTGCCATGCCCAATCTGTTTCCTTATGCCTGAAATGTTCTCCTTCCTCACCTCAGATTCTTGAGACCCATGACTACATTTATGACCCATCTTAAATGCCAGTTTCTTCAAGAGGCTTTTCCAGTGCCCCTAGCCACTTGAGCCTTCTCCTCTAAGGTTACTTTCCTTGTAATTTGGCTGTATCTTGCATGTACTTATTTATTTACATGTTTTTTCTCCCGTTAGCATATAAGCTCTTTGAAGGCAGGCACTCGTTTTTTTTGCTTTTTGTCTTTCTTTTTATTTTCAGTGTTTAGCACAGTGCCAGATACATACTAAGTATTAAATAAATAAGCTTCCATAATAAAGAAACAAGCACAATGGGACTTACATTTTTGGCATCTTCCTTTCCTTTGTATATCAAAATATAGAAAAAAAATCTCAGATGTTAATAATGGAAAGAAAAAAAAGAAAGCTAGGGGAAGCTAGGTGGCGCAGTGAATAGAGCACCGACCCTGGAGTCAGGAGGACCTGAGTTCAAATCCAGCCTCAGGCACTTAACACAAAAACTAGCCCTGTGACCTTGGGCAAGTCACTTAACCCCAATTGTCCTGCCCCACCCTCCAAAAATCGAAAAAAAGGAAAAAAAAGAAAGCTGCTCAAGAGAACACCAATAATTACTGACTAGATATACCTATTCTTCTGTCTATATATGAATCAAGGATATTCCCAATGAGGACATTAGTATGGTCCAAACAGACATTCTTTCACAAGGGGTAGTCAATAATGGGCTTGCTCATTGATTATGGAAAAAACTTTTGATTCTATAGAACAAACAATACTTTCCATGAGCTTTTGTAGCAAGATGTCTGCTGTCCATACATTAAGATCATTCAGGGTTCTTTGGAAGTTGCAGTAATAGAAAGAACCTGTTCTCTGAAAATAAACATCAAGAGAGGCATAAAACAGGGAGATGTATATTCCCCAAACATATTAACCTTGATGATGGAGGAGATCCATTGCAGAATCTAGTTCAGAGAGGGCTTTCCTATAGATAGGGACATCTCCCAGGTTCTCCTGCTTAAGAATTGCATTATATCCCAAGATATTACAGAACCCCCTGGAAGAGATATGTAATCACCCAAAGAAGTTTGACCTGCAGATTGGCTAAGATGACAAAATAGGAAAATGACAAATGCTGGAGAGGATGTGGAAAAATTAGAACACTGATGCATTGCTGGTGGAGTTTTGAACTAATTCAACCATTCTGGAGAGCAATCTGGAACTATCCCCAAAGGGCTATAAATACCCTTTGACCCAGCAATACCACTTCTAGAGTTGTGTCCCAAAGAGGTCATAGAAGTGGAAGGAAGATCCATATGTACAAAAATATTTATAGCAGCTCTTTTTTGTGGTGGCAGAGAATTAGAAATTAAGGGTTTGCCCATCAATTGGGGAATGGCTAAACAAGTTGTGGTATATGAATGTAATGGAATACTATTGTGCTATAAGAAATGAAGAGCAGATGGACTTCATATTTACCTGGAGAGGCTTATACAAACTGATGCTGAGTGAGAAGAGCAGAACCAGGAGAAATCTGTACACAATTACAGACACAATATATGTGTGACAACCAACTTTGATAGACTGGACTCTTCTCAGCAATGCAGGATTATAAGTCAACTCCAAAAGACTCATGATGGAGATAGATGTCTACATTCAGAGAAAGAACTGGAAAGAATAGATTTTGAATGCAGATTGACGCAAACTAACTGCTCTCTTTCTTTTTCTGGTTTGGTTTGGTTTCCTCTTTCCCACTGTTCATTCCATTTGATACAATCCTTCTTTATAACCTGACTAATGTCTAATGTGAAAATATTTGCAGATCCTATACTTGATTGTATGCTGCCATGAGGGGGGTGGAGGGAAGGGAGTGTAAGAAAATCTGAAACTCAAGGAATTGTGGAACTGAATCTTGTAAACTAAAAGTAAATAAATTAATAAAGACCAAAAATTTCTTAAAAAAATAATTGAAGATAAAAAAAAGAAGTTTCACCTGTCCATCTACCCAGGAAATACCAAATGGATGAAGAATGGCTACTGTCCTGATTTCAACGTGGATTTGGACAGAAATACTACAAATCTTGTCCAACAGGAGATATATCTAGAACAGACAATATAAGTGGAGGCTGAGCTGGGCCCAGAGCTGAAAAGAAAGAGAAGACTGGTCTGGATTACTTTCAGGAAATTGCAAATCTCTTTTACTGACCCTGAACTTCCTACGAAATGAAAGACCTATTTTTTTTTCCAATCTAACATTTTACTAGTGTTTCTATATGGGCAGTGAGACATGAAATAGCCACTTCTTCTGAAGACCTAGACATGACTATCACACAGAGGGCGATGGAGTGGCACATGATAAGTGGGAGCAGTCTGCAGCATGTAACCAACAAGGAATTCCAAAGACATCACCACAGAATTATGTGAGAGGAAGAAAGCCCTGGCTGTTCATATAGTGATAGCAAGGGATGATAGATAGAAAGCCAGAGTGCTCCTCTGGACAGAGGAGTAATGCAACATGTCAGAAGAAAGCAAAGAAAAACTCCAGCATATTGGATGGCTCCCATGTGGCATACTTTTGGAGAAATAGGGATAGGGGCAGCTCAAGGGTACAGTGAACAGTATTAGACTTAGAATTAGGAAGGCCTGAGTGAGACACTTACTAGGATCACTGTGTGACCCTAGGCTAGCCACTTAAGCTCTGGCTTCCGCAGTTTCCTCATCTATAAAATGGAGATAATAATAGCACCTCCCTTACAGGGTCGTTATGAGGACAAAAATGAGAGAACGTTTGTAAAGTGCTTTGTAAAACTCAGTGTGCTATACAAATACTAGCTATTACTAACAGTAGTAGTATTTTAGGATGAGCAGACATGAACAAGTGGTAATCTGCACTGTAGTTGCATCTTCCAGATTGAGATCAGAGATTCGTTTGAGCATGGTGTAAGATAGAAAATACATGAAACCGGGGTCCCTGCTATCCAGAAGCTTATGATCCAGCTGCCACCATATTTATGTGGGAATAACAGGGAATGTCATTAGTGTTTTCTTCAAAAGAATGCAAAGTTTAATTTCACATACCAAAAAAAATCTAAACAATAGGAACCTCACCATTTTTAATGAGTTGGCATCTTGTCCTCTATACCCATCAGTAGATGAGTTTTTAGTAATAATTTAGTAATAATCCCAGTGTCTGAGACAAAGAGTGGAAGAATAATGAGAGTTGGGCCAATTGGCTAAAGAGCTAGACCGTAAGTGCATGCCCCAGCTAATCACTGCCAGAGGCAAGTCACTTGATTAATCTAGACTTTCATTTTTTAAATTTCACTTTCCTCCTCTATACCATCTCATAGCTCAGCACTAAGGAAGGCAAGGTGCTTCTGCATCTCAAAAGGAATGTGCATTATGACTCTAAAGTGTTACTAATATAAAATACTAATTAGTATGAAGAAGCAGCTTTGATACTGTACAAACAAATGAGAACTTCTGTGGCCTGTCCTGGGGCCCAACAACATCAAAACTTAAAGTCTGTGCTAGGGAGATGGGGAAACATTCATCTAACCCAGGCAACACCCTATCATTTAACTGCCTGCCATCCCCCAAGACAAATATTAGGGCAGCACATAGATTCTAGTGACAGAGAGTAAAGGGACACCCAGGAGGTCATGTAACAGCTCCACTCTCCAGGAAGTGGCTGGCTAGGGCCAGGAGTGGAAGGCGTCTGCCACGTCACAGGATTTGACTCAGTGGAGAAGGTTATTAGAAGCTTAACCTCACATGTTAAATCTCCATTTTATTTTCAGAGTCATACTTTATATTCATTTATGGGATCCTCTGAGTTTCTCAAAGATCTTAACAGATGTTATATAATCTAACTAATTAATACTTCCCCACAGGCCAAGAGCCTGAAAGAAATGAGACTTGGCCTAAAAGAAAACAGGTTGTTTGGGGTTTTAAAAAAATAAATCATTTTAATTAAAAAAATACAACTCAAAGGCAAAGAATACTACCTTGCATCTTTAGGAAAAGTGAGGCCCACTGTCTTTGGATGACTCATCTCTGTATCACTACTGAGGGTGGAAAGGACTTGTAAATATCACACTGCTTGATAAATGTTCTGAACCAATATGCAATGTTATGTGAAGTCCCAATAAAGTAGCCGAAGGCAAATATCATTACCATTTTACGGGCCACTAAAAGCAGAGACAGAATGGAGGGAATCTTTAAGTATATACCCAAAGTCAGTGGCCAAACAAATAAGATAGCTCAAGGACTTGGAAGCAGAGGATAAATGTGGATCCTCTCCAGAACTGCGGCACTAACAGAACAACAGATGGCACCTCGGCCAATGTAAAAACTAAAACATGAGTGTCAAAGGAAAGCCTCCAAATTCTCCTCAAAAGCTACCCTAGATTACTCAGGCCTTCATGTTATTATCTGGGGTTATTATATTGTATTTATACTGTACTCTTTGGTTTCATGAAAAAATGCCTTATAATTTAGCTTTAATTTCCTAGGGGAGATAGTTGAAATAACTATCAATTCTGATTTTTTTTATTTTTTCTGCCATAAACAAACTTGGGGGAAAAATTACCCTTGAGGGATAATAGGTCACATCATATATTTAATAATCATTTTATTGTTGTTCTTTTTGACACCTTTTGCATATTGCCCTGGCTATACTGTATTTCTGTATCAGCCTGATAGCATATCCATATTTAGGATTTTGTGAGAAATGTGATCGTACTGTAGGTTAATCAAATACTGCTAAGGGACAATGAAAACTTCACACTCAGAAGCACACAGAAAGACTCCCCTACTGATTTAATGCAGGTATAAATCTTCAAGTCAAATTATGGCCTACTAGCTGCAAAGTTACCTACTGCTCAGAGCTACCCAGAGCACAGCAACTACAAGGAGTTTTTAAATGCAGGGCTGGCCCAGGGGCAAATGATTGAAAAGAAGTCTAGTCCATTATGTGGCTCTGAGGGAAAAAGCCTTCAATGTGCCAAGTCAAGATTGTTTATTTAAGTATTTCCATGTCCTTGGTCTTTCAGAAGAGCTGATACAGCATGGAATCGAGCCTGAATGCAGAGATGAAGTCACCAAAAAAGACAAATAGCAGTGGAGAGTACCAGGGTTAGTGGACACACTTCCTGCTGCCACCAGCCATAAACTTCTGACCACCCATTGTCAGTGTACTATTGCACTCAGCATGGCCCCTAAATAAAGTGGCTACAGTTTGATCTAGAGATCAATTCCTAAGTAGAACTGTAAGACATTTCTCAGCATTCAGACCATCCCCTAATTCCATGCACTGACATACATATAAACTCTTGTAGGTATTAGAGGAGGGGCAGATGGTTCTAAGAATTGGTGGAGGTGGTACTTCTTTTACCAACAGCAGAGGGCAAGTCTTAATTTTTCCTCCAGATGGAATTTGGTGCTACCTTTCCTATCAATTGATTTCCACTTCCAAGTTAGTTAGATTTCTGACCAAAGAGAAAAAACACTACCACCATCAAAATGCTGTTAATTAAAATTTGTATAATATTGTATATTTGTATAATAATGGTGATTCTTTCTTCCCTTAGAGAGGCAAAAAGTACAGTAGTCAGTACGGTGAACTCAGGTTGTGGACATATAAAATGCTTTTAGCCATGACATCTTGAATACAGAAGATTTCCCAGTCATACTGACTAACACCCAGAACATTGATAGTAAATAAATAAAAATGAAGTAACAATTTTCCTTTCCCAGACTAGCCAAGGGCATGTTCTTCTATTTCTTTCCTGTACAGGAGTCTCTGAAATAATTCCATAACTTAAATGTCACACTAGAAAAGTGAAATCAACCTGAGATCTCTTAAAATTAGGCATGGAAATGGTATCTATTCCCAATATTGAGAGACTCTAGACCAGGAGTCTTAATCAAACCCCAAGGAATCCATACATTTTACGATGTCTAGAAACTTGGATGGGAAAAAATTACATATTTATTTTCACTAAAGGATATTTATTTAGCATTTTCTTCAGTTATGAATCTAATAAAACATTATTATGAGAAGGGATCCACAGGTTTCTCTAGTCCTGTCCATGATATAAACAAGGGGCTCATAAATACCTGGGAAATATTCAAGCAAGCAAAGCAACAAGTTAACGAGTATTATTAAGTTCCTACTATGTGCCAGTCACAGTGATAGGCCTTGGATATACAATTACAAAGAATCAAATTATGCCTGTTCTCGAGGAGTTTATATTCTACTGGAGCAGACAAAGCATACATATATAGATACGCACAGAATAAACAGAAAATGAATTCAAGGTAGTTAAGTATGAGATAGGAAAAGATAGCAAGCAGGGGGGATCAAGAAAGGCTTCATGTGGTGCTAGATCACGTCTTGAGAGAAGACAAGGTGCCTATGAGGCAGAGAGGAGGAAAGAGTGCATCCCAGGCATGCGGAACAGCCAGTACAAAAACACAGAGACAGGAGAGGCAAAGACAAGGTCACTTTGGCTGGATCTTAGATTAAGGGAATAGAATAATGCATTATGAAACCAGAAAGAAAAGTTGGGACCAGATTGTAAATAGACTTTAAACAGCAAATAAAATTGGGCCAGAAAATCAGAAATCCAGGTCTCAAATCTGCATGGATTTTCTAATATGCAGGGCCACAAATCTCTACTGCTTATCTTCTTAAGAAGAAAATTGGAACTATTATAAAAGTGTTTTTCTTATGGCATATCGATTCACTAATTACTTCTAAATGGAAGTGATAAACAGCTAGCATATCAGATGTATTTATTTTTATTGATGTCTTTTGTTTTTATATCACATTTGGTTCTGAATACATCTCTTCCTTCAACCTAGCAAGCTGCAGTCTGATTTAGTGATCAATTCCTAAGTCAAAATCTTCCTATCATTCTCAGTATCCAGACATTTCTTTGCTTAAAGGGACCGGAAGAGGGGCAAGTGGGCCTAAGAACTGGTAGGGGTGGTACAAATATTAAAATATTAAAAAGAGAAAAAAAGTTTAGCCAAAGCAACAATGTATCAATCCTAATGGTACATGCAATATTCCATATCCATGGCCCTCTACCCGTGCAATAAAGGATGGAAGAGAACATCAAATTTATCAAACGCCACACACCATTCCAAACATTTCATTCTAGATGAGGTATGGAGGAGGAGAGGACTTGGATTGTTGGTACTTAATAATAACCTTTGAAGCAAGTAGCCCCCACTGCTCGTCCACTCACTATCTTGTCTTTCTCTTTCTTCTTTTGTATTTTCTTCTCCATCCTTTTTTTCTCACCTGCCTACTGACCAATCCATAATACACCCACATATCGTCTCTCTACCAGTGATTCTCTCTAATAGTTAGAGGCTACTCACCACCGACTCAGTAATCTAAATTTGTCCCATCTTATTTCACCCTAGGCCTCCAAACTTAACCAAAGATAGAATGCTGCTGTTTCTTGTGAATCCTTAATTCTATTAATAAAAAAAGTCAGCCCTGCTTCAGCATCACATCAGTGACACTGCAGTGTCAAGAAAATCCAGTTACCATTTTGCCCAGATCAGAGGGTGGATTAACTTTGATGTCTGTCTGAACCCTGTGTGATATGCCATTAGAGCTCTGACTCCCTACAAGCACTCACATTTTCACATACAAGGAAAGAGAAAGTGCCTGCTAGGAGCACAGACTGACTTTTCCACAGTGATTGAGATGAAAATCATGTACTTAGGCATCTGGACTGTAAGAACATTCTGTCATTTGGGTATGGTTTTCCCCACATCCTACTGGTCTTAATACCAAACTTTCCTAAGGCTTCCTTGAAATCCATTGTTGCTATGAAGACTCAACTGCAATGAAGACATTTTTAAAAGATATAAACATACTGATGCCAGACTACAGCACCTATACAAGATAGATAGATGATCAGAGGTGCCAAGTGGGTGAGAAAAAAAGTTGCAAAGGCAGTGGGAGTGTGTGTGTGTGTGTGTGTGTGTGTGTGTGTGTGTGTGTGCTCGCACGCACGTTTGTGGTGAGACTCTGAAAGAGGACGCAGAGGTTGGGAGTAAAGCATCTTGAAATCTCAAGGATAATTGTGCATTTTGTAAGGCTACTGAACTGTCAGATGATTAGTAAAGGCTTTTTAATAATGGTGATAATCTGTACTGGTGATATTGTTAGTCTGCTTGTTTTGCTTATTATGTTTAGACATCTAGATTAGGATTAGCTTGAAGGAGACAGAAAAACCATGGGTCTTTCATTCAGTCCCCTAACTGGTTTCCATCCATCTGGTCTCTTCCCTCAACAATCAATTTTCCACATATTCCTAAACCATAGGTTTGACCATTTTGCACCTCTGCTTTAAAAAGCTTTAGTGACTCTCCTTGCCATTAGGATCAAATACAAACTTCTCCATTTGACCTTTAAAACCCACTTAGGGGGCAGCTAGGTGGTACAGTGAATAGAACACCACTCCTAGAGTCAGGAGGACCTGAGTTCAAATCTGACCTCAGACACTTGACACACTAGTTGTGTGACCTTGGGCAAGTCACTTAACCCCAATTGCCATGCCTTCCCCCCTCAAAAAACAAAACAAAACAAAAAGCCCCACTTAGTCTGGCTCCAGCCTGTATCCAAAGTTGATTACTCATGACTTCTCATCCCACATTCTGTGCTTCTGTCAGACTGGCCTACACACTGTTCCCTGCACATGATATGACATTCCATCTCCTCCCTTGGTGTCTTGGCATAGGCTGTTCCCCATTCCTGAAATGCCTTCTCACCTTTGGCTCTTGGAAGTCCTACCTCCCTTCATGTTCAGCTCATATATTACCTCATTTAAGAGTCCTCTAATTGTTAGAGTCCCTCCTCCCAAGTCATTGTATTTATTTTATATCTATCTTGTATTTACTTATTTTTGTGTATTCTTCTGGTAGAAAGTAAAGTCCTTAAGGGCAAGCAAGGACCATCCCACTTTTGTTTTCCCATTCACTTACAAAGCCTAAGTGTCTAGAACATAACATGTGTTTAATATGTTTGTTGATTGGTTTATTGATTTGAGAAAGGAACTGCTATGTATCCATCTTGCCGTATCTTTCTTAGAGGGTGTCAAAAGTACTGCAACAGAATGTTTGATTCTCTTGGGATGCCAATTATTGATTACTTAGGAAAGGAGAAATGAATGAATGAAACATTTATTAAGTGCTTACTACGTGCAAAGTGCTATGCTAAGCACTAGCGATATAAATGGAAAAAGGAAGACAGTCTTTGCTCTCAAGGAGCTCACATTCTGAGGGAGACAATACTTAGAGAAGGTTTTGGCTCCAATGCAGATGGAACAGTTTAACAGTACAGTGGCAAAGCAGATAGTTATCTCTCTTTTTAAAAAAAATGTCATTTACTCTGTTGAAATCATATCAGTTTTTGATGTTGAACAACAGAACTTTGACAGTGCAAAACACTTTGATGACAAGAACTTTCTTTTCTGGGTCTTCAATAGATGTGGCTGTAGCACCTGTCAGTATTGATATAACTCCCTTACTTCCAAAAATATATCTATTCATCTACAGAGATCTCACATTTTAGAGCTATGCAAAGGTCTAAAAGCTGTGTGATTCTTAGAACCCTATCTACTTCTTTTAATGCAATTTTTCTACAGAAGCAGAACCAGGCCATAGAGAACTGAGCTCAGGTTTCATGGGTTACTATGGTCAAAGAATTCATTACCTAATGGCCAGCCTACTAGCCACTGATGAGTTTCTCTATATATAGCTAGACTGATCAGGAGAAAGTAGGCATAAGCTGGTGTTACAGGACTATTATCAAAACCTTTTCTACCATAGCTTATATGTTGCTGGCAGAGCCTTTAATAAGTGAGGGTCACTTCTGTGCAACAATAACACACTGGAATGAAATTCTGCCTATGTATGTGCCTATATGTGAACATACATGACACACATGCACAAACACACACATACATACACACATATATATTACCCAAAAAGTCCTCCAATGCTTCATTGTGGTATAGAGGGTGAACCTGGGCTCTTGAAGGTTATGCTTATTAACAAACTCAGGGAGGTTCTACCAGGCTAGAACAGCTTTTGAGCACAGGCCTGATGACCAGTCTAATGATAATTAGAGAAGCTCTTTACCAGGTTGGTCTTTAATAGATTCTCAGCTAAGTCACACAAGAATCGTGATCTGTGTAGACAGGGAGCGCTCATGCCCATTGAATACTGATCTCTAAAATCTGCATGATTTATTTATGTAATTATATGTTTTATGTATAAACACACACACATTTCCCCCCATTATCCTCTAAGTAAAGCCATCCGTAAGCATGGATCCCGTGCGGGTATAGAGAGGTAAAGGTGGCTCCTGCCCTCAAGGGGCTTACAGTCTAAGGGGGAGAAAGGTGCAGAGGAGGGTGGGAGGCAGAAAAGAAGGGGGAAGGAGGACAGAGGAGGGCGAGGGGCAGACGGAAGCCGGGTCATCTTCAGCTGGGCACCCTCCCATGTCTAACTATTCATTTTCTAGAGCAGGCGCTTAATAAGCAGCCCTTGGACGTGGGGGATGGGGTCAAGAATGCTGGATTAGGCGGAGGACTTGGGTTCGAATCCCACGCTAGCGCCTCCGTGGCTGGCCCCTCTCCTTTCAGCTGCCTCATCAGTAAGGGGAGGGAGCGGGGTCCGCTGATGGTTCCCCCTTCCCCCGCTTCACCCGCTCCCCACCCACCCCCTCACTCCACAGACCGGGGGTCACGTGAGTCGCCCAAGGTCGCCCCTCCTCGGACCACTAATCGCCCCATGCCCCAGGCCTGTGAGATGGGAACCGGAGACTGGATGGGGAGTGGGGCGCAGGGTCCTGACCAACCACCCTCTCACCTCCCACCCCTTTCTCCCTCCCCGCTTCTTCCCTCCTCCCTCCTCTTCTTAATCCCCTCCCTGACACTCTTCCCTCACAGCCCCCTCCTCCTCTGAACGCGCTCCCCTCCCCTGACTCCGGAAGTGAAAGCCTCTTCCCGCCCCCGCTTCCGGCGCCTCCTGCGTGTGGCGAGCCCGGCCCGGGGGTTCTGGGTCGACGAGTTGTTCTGGGTGTCCCGAGCTCGGGTCATGTCTCGCAACGTGCGCACGGCGATGATTTTCGGCGGCTTCGCCTGCCTCTTGGGCGCCGCCTTCTACCCCATCTATTTCCGGCCCCTGATGCGGACCGAGGAGTACAGTGAGTGTGACCTCTGACCCCGGCTGTCTGCCCCCAGCGCCATCCCCTCCTCGGGGCCCGGGTCCGAGCGCTGCTTCCGCCCGCAGGTCCCTCAGCCTTGAGTTATTCCCCAGACCCCGCCATGGTCTCTTCTGCGGCATCCCGTGCTGGTTTCTCTTTTTGTTCCCCTTTTCCCGCATCCTGGGGTCACGTTCTGTTCCCACCCCTGTCCTGGGGTCATACTCTTTCTCCTTCCCTCCCCCATACTGGGTCACATTCCAATCCTGGAGTCCTGAAGACCCGAGTTCAAATCCAGCCTTAGACACTTGGGCGAGTCACTTGGCTTCCGTCTGCCCCTTCTGTAAAATGGGGATAACAGTAGCGCCTACGTCCCAGGCATGTGCAGCGAGGATGGCGTGAAATGTTACCTGTAAAGCGCCTTTTAGACGTCGCAGAGCTGAAGCGTCATTATTTTTCCCTCTCCCCGTCCTATTTCTTGTTTTTATTTTCCTTTCTGGCCCAGCCCCCTCGAGTTGGGGGCGGGGAAGCGCCCTCCCTTTGACACGTGACCCCGTGGGCTTCTGGGTTATAGCCTGTTTTCCTCCATCCATGTCCTTGGCCTCTGTATTGTAGGTTACATTTCCTCCCCCATCTCCCTCTTCCCCTCCCCCTCCACCCCCCCAATCTCTTGCCTCCCGGCTAGATAATGAACTTACATTTTAGCACTTTGAAACATTGAGAGAAACCCAAGGGCCCAAATTTAGACCCCCCAGAAGTGGCTTTCAGCAGAAATCTTTCCCAAATCCTTAACCTGAATGTGGGGATGTGGGGTTGTTTTATATGTATGTGTATATATATATATATACACACACATATGTATATAAATATATATATATACACACATATGTATATATATACATATATATATATATATCTGAAACCTTTTCTCTCTGCCATAATCATTGGGTCTTCAATATATGGAAGATTCTTCTACTTTAGTACTTTGGCCACCATCAACCATGACCAAATGACCAAAGAGCTCACAGAGGTTATCAAAAACACAGCTAATTCTAAAACTAAAATAAAGCCAAAGAGCTAACAGTAGTTATAAGCAAAAAAAAAAAAAACCCTGTTCCATTGGAGGAAGAAAACTCGACCCATATGTGCCAGGGCTCTCTACTTTTGTTTGAACAAATCTCAATACTTATACCTAAGGCTACACAATGAGCTGTAATCCTGACAGTGAGGAGTAACAGCAATGCTGAGACAAGTTTGATTCATAGCAGGACTTCATGACCAGAACGTGTTTACTACAGGTGCTTGTCAGAGCTCAGAGCCCACCTGATGCTGGTGTGAAACAGTTCTGGGATTTTGCTGTGTCTGAGATCATCCAGAGGGTGAGCACAAAGGAATGTTGTTATGCCAAGCTCAGGGCACAGCTTGTTTGCTGGACCTTAAATCTGGAAAACAGGGTGTCTCCTAATAGTAAAAAGAGAGGGGCAGTATTGGCATTGGGGATCCTGACAACACTTTGTGTTCCAAGAGTACTGCTTTTTTTTTTCTTTTTGGTAATCAAATCCAATAATTTTAAAAGCTTAACCCTGATTAACTCAGTGATGATGATTAGAGTTGTGAAGACATTTGCATAAGGAGAAAATTTTAGGCATTACATTTATCATTTTGGTCTCCAGGAAAACTGAATTATTTTCAGAAAGCTATAGGTTGTCCACAGTTAACACAAAGAAGTAAAATAGTGCCTGGTGCTTGGAAATCCTAAATGAATGCTAGGTGATAATTTGACTTCTGGAAATAAAGTGGTTAGGCACACTTTTGTTTTTCCATAGTATTGTGTAAGCATTAATTCATTCAACAGATAGTTATTAAGCATCTACATTTTGCTAGACGAAGGAGATAGAAAAATGAAAAAAAAAACAGGCTGTGCTGAAAACCTTGCAATCTAATCGAGAGGATATGATATGTATACAAATGAGTTTGGTATGTCAGAGGGTTGTAAATGCAAAATAGAGGTTAGACATGCTAGGAAAACTCACAGGAGAGACATCACTTTTGTGGGGATCAGGGATAACTTCATTCAGGAGTTGTGCTTTCAAGGAAGGGAGAGATTTTAACAGAAGATGATGGATTGAGAAATTGATTCCAAGCATTTAGGTTGTCAGGAATAAAGGCACAGAAGTGGGAGACTGAATGGCAAGGACTGGCTTGAGCATGTTTTGGTAAGAGTGAATAGGTCAGTTTGGCTGTAAAATAGAATTTACAAAAAGAAGTGATCTTAGAAGACTGGAAAGGTACAGTAAGTTGGACCAGGTCATGGTAGACCTTGAGTTGAATTTAAGGCAGTGAGAAAATTGGGCTTTAATAGTGCTTTAGGAAAATTAGTGTGTCAGCAGTATGCATGGTGAATTGAAGTGGGGATGGACTGGAGGCTAGTTAGGAAATTATTCTAATACTCCTGGTAAGAGGTAATGAGGTGTTTAATTAAAGTGATGACAGTAAGAATGGAAAGGCAAGGATGAATTCAAGAGATGTGTTCTGTCAGTAAACATTTATTAAACCTACTATGTGCCAGGAACTGTGCTAAATGCTGGGGATACAAAAAAGAAGCAAAAGACAATCTCTGTTTTCCATGTATTTTGAATATATGTTAAGTGATTTGTAAACCTAAAAGCAATCTATAAATGCCAGTTTTTAGATTGGTTATGTATAAAGAGTATCCATTGTGTATTACTGTAATGATGTCATTTGAGGTATATTGATCAGACTTTTATAAAAGTCCTCAGTATATGAAAAGTGATTTTTGGTTCATATTATACATGGATATTAGAAAAAAAAGATTCTGCATCCTTCTAATAACATCTTCAGCAGGCAGACTATCTAGACCATAACCACATCTTTCTTGGAAGCTTGACTAGAGGTGCTTGGGACCTGAAGCTAGTGGCATAGATAAAGGACTGGGAAAGGTTCAGTCAGGGGAGCAGCCAACAGGAAGATTTGGCAGCACATGTGCTTCCAAAACATAGTGCTATATTCTGGAACAGGATTGTAGTACCTAAAAGAACTGAGAGACAGGGAACCTTGATCAGACGGCAAAAGACAAGAGTCTAGTTATTGGAACCAGTGTGTAAGGAAAGAGTGAGATCAACAGCAAAAATGTGACAATGCTGAATTTCTGAGCTACTTGCCTATATTCCTTATGGCCTGTCTCCTTCCAGCCCCCATCCCAAATTCTAGAGTCTAGGGTGGGGTTGAACATATATGTGGTCCTATCTTCATAGGTATACAAAGGCAGAGAACCAACTAGAGCATTAAATGTTGAAGAATGAGATAGTTTTTATCTCTTTCCTTATACGTTCTTCTTAATCCTTTACAGTCTGCCTTCCAGCCTTACAAACAGCTCTCCAAAGTTACCAGTGATCTCTTAATTGCCAAATTCAGTGGCCTTCTCATAGCCCTCATTTTTGTAGCCTTTGACACTGATATCCCTCTTCTCGTTGACACTCTTCTTTAGGTTTTCAGGATACCACACTCTGTCGGTTCTCCCCCTGCCCATCAGAAGAGCTCTGTGTTCTTTGCTAGGTCTTCATCCAGATCACACCCTCTAACCTTAGGTATCCCACACGTCTCTGTCCTGGGCCTTCTCTTTTCCCCGTATATTAGTTTTCTGTGTTAATAATCTGTCTATCCTGACCTCTAATCTTGCACTTCCAGCTCCCTTTCATATATCTTGAACTGCATGTCCATTTTAAAGTCAACACATACAAAACAAAACTCATCATCTTTCCTTCTAAATCCTTCCGCCCCTCTTTCCTATTACTGTTGAGATTTCCACCATCTTTCCAGTCCCTTAAGGTTTGTAACCTAGGTGACATCCTCTACTTCTTCACTGTTTTTCACATTCATCTCCATATACTATACAGTCTGTTGCCAAGCCCTGTCAATTACACCTTTGAAATATCCCTTGAATACTCCCACTTCTCTTCTCCTATAGTGCCACCACCACCCTGAAGCAGATCCTCATCACCTCGTGTTTAGACTATTGCAGTAACCTGTTAGTTGGTCTGCTTGCTTCAAGTCTCTCCCCACTCCAGTCCATCTTCTCTCAGCTGCCAAAGTGATTTTCCTGAAGTGCAGGTCTCAGTCTGTCACCTATCTACTCATTAACTCCAGTGGCTCCCTGTTTTCTTCAGGATGAAATGCTAAATCCTCTTGTGTTCAAACCCATCATAACCTAGCCTCTCCCACCTTTCCAATGTTCTTACACATGTCCTTTTCTTCTCCTGGTTTCCTTCAAGTCTCAATGAAAATCTAATCTACAGAAGCCTGTTCAGACCTCCCTTAATTCTATTGCCTTTCCTCTCTGAATTATTTCCTGTTTATCATATATAGAGAGAGAGCTTGTTTGTACATATTTGTTTGCTTGTCTCCCCCATTAGAGTATGAGCTCCTTGAAGTCAGGGATTTTTTACCTCTTTTTGTTTCTCCAGTGTTTAGTACAGTGTCTTGCGCAGAGTAGGCTTAATAAATGCTTATTGACTGACTGATCATAAGATTGCATTTTAGCTCCAATGTGATCTTTTGATAATTTTTTAACTTAACACAAGCATCTAAACTTTGTTAGGTGCTAGGAGGTTTACAAATTCTATATAGAATTAGAGAAGTTACCGTCATTGCCTTTGAGGTTATTAGAAGATCGAGGAGAATAAGACTCAAATACAAGTCTTGGCACTTGAGATTTAATGTATCAAACAATAAAATTATGTAGTTTTATGTATATAGAGAGAACCCCAAGGGGCCTTTTCATCATTCATATTGTTGACATAGCATTATGTTTCTAATGAGCCACTCATTTAGGGGATAAGAATTTCATTTAGTTCTGATTTTGTTAATTTAAATGCTATCTATCCTAGTCTACTTTATTCTGATTTGCTGTCCCTTCTTAATAAGATTCAGTTTAATTCAGTATATATTTAAGTATCTTTTGTATGCAATGCATTGTGGTTTGCCTGGAGAAAACAATGATGAAACAAGGTACAGTCTCTGATCTTAAAGACTTTATACTCTAATAGGGGAGATAAGGAAAATATATAAGTAACTTGCATACAAGTTATAAATACATAGAAGAATGCTGAACAGTGCACTATGAGAGATAGGAGAAGGTATAGATCACTTCTAGCTAGAGGTATTAGGAAATTTTGTAGGAAAAATTACTTGGAATTCAGCCTTGAAGGATGGGAAAGATATCACTAGGTGAATGTGGAGGGAGTTCTTTGTAGGTATTACGGACAGCCTACAGAGGCCAAATCCTCTCAGTAGAAGAGTAGAATCTGTGAAATGAGGTAATTAGTATAAACTTCAAATAGTATGGAGATAATTTTCCAAGCTGCTGTTAAGTCATGTCATCCGTGCTTTAAGGTTTACTAATACTATATCCATATGAATATAGGTTACCATCAAATATGGACTGTATGCCTAAAAAGAGATCTTGGTGAAAATTATCACATTAAAAACACTGGCATACATAGGAAAAAATTGTTTTTCCTAAAGTAAGGTTCTACTAGCAAACTCCCACCCAGAAGACTCACATAGCAAATTAATGAGAATTTAGGAAAGTGAGGAATTTTAGAATGGCAAGAAGGCATAAGAAATTAGGCTTGAGAATGTAGTAAATACATTTTTGAAGATTCCAAATATAAAAATTTATACAAACATGGCATAATAATTATGTGGAGGGGGCGGCTAGGTGGCGCAGTGAGTAGAGCATTGACCCTGGAGTCAGAAGGACCTGAGTTCGGATCCAGCCTCAGACACTTAACGCACACACAAACAAAAAAAACCTAGCTGTGTGACCTTGGGCAAGTTACTTAACCCCAATTGCCCTCCAAAAGGCAAAAAAAAAAAATTATGTGGAAAATGTGTTAATTTAATAAAGATACTTTAATAGAGCTTCATGGAATATTCAGTTTCTGCCAACTTTCTCTGCTTTAGACTAGGGCAGGAATTCTTAACCTGTAGTCCATGAACTTAAAAAAAAAAAGTCTGATAACTGTATTTCTGTATAATTAGTTTTCTTTGTAATCCTATATATTTTATGCATTTAAAAACATTCTGAGAATGGGTCCATAGGCTTCACCAGATTGTGCAAAAGGGGTCCATGACATAAAAGAGATTAAGAATCCCTGGCCAGAGCCTTAGATTCTAGCAGACAAATAACAATTGTTCAACACAAATAACAGAAAAACTAACAGAATCTTATCTGAAAATGAAAAAGGCTCCCTTCAGACTCAGCAGCTTTTGATAATTCCCTAAGTTTGGTTCTCTCTCATGTAAAGGACGACCCTTTTTAGCTATTGCTTTGGAGTTCATGTTTTCTGGCTATGGCCCCACATCCCTGATTTCTTCCCTTTGAGCAATATCCTATTGAGGTTAAGTATAAAAGCGATGTTGCATAAAGAGCTAGGAAGAGGCTTTGGGAAAGAAATGCCTTGCCAGCTCCTGCTTCTCTCAGATGTCCCTTGCACATGACCATGGTGAAACAGATGGTGCTTCCTGGGCCATTCCTTTGAGCTTTTCTAGCACTTAGCTCAGTGCCTGGCACCTAGTAGGCACTTAGGAAGTGCTTACTGACTTCACTTTTCTCTTCTGAAGCACCATAGAATGGTCTCAGCCTGCTACATCACCGTATCGCCTTAAGACTGCCTCCTTCTCTGATACCCCCAGCTAAAATCTACTTCCCTTTCTCAAATTTAGAATTCTTAGACTCTTAGAGCACTTAGAATTTTGGACTGTCTGGATCTCTCATTTACTTGTACTTGTTACCACCTAGCTTCTATTTATACTTATTTTTTACTTGTTAAACTTTCCCCCTGTTGTGACTGTTGTGTTTTTGTCCTTATCTTTGTATCTCTAGTGTCTTGCACAGTGCTTGGCATATTTAGTACCAATCTCACATATACAGATGAAGCCTAGAGTGTTGAGGTTATTGGTTTTTGTTTTGTGCCTGTGGTTTCATTGAATTAGAGTGCTCATAGTGAAGAAAATCCCTCTACCAATTCATATTGATCACTGCTCTATAATTTAATAACCTTAGAGTATTCTGGGGTACTGAGAAGTTAAGGTTTTTACCCAGGGTTACAAAGCTAGCATGGATGAGAGGTTAGACCCAGGTTTTTCTGACTCTCAGGCCAGCTGTCTATCTATTGTCTGTCCCTAAGTGATAAGTTAAGATTATAAAAGTAGATGTTATCTGTATGACCCTTAGGAAAATAATTTTACCTCTCTAGGCTTCAGTTTATCCATATGTAAAATGAAGAACTTAAACTAGATTACCTGTAAGGTCACCTTTTCTTTTTAAAAATAAATGTTTATTGATTTAAACAAAGATTATGCAAGTAGAATTGGGATTTGAATTGAGAACATTTGACTCCCTAATTCAATATTGGAAACAAATGAAAATTTTTCTCCCTGCCCAAGCCAATCTAAGCACCCTGTCTCACCCCTCTTTCCTCCTTCCTCACCCCCAGATAGGTTCTAAGCTCTCATATGACTGCAAACTAAGCAGCTTAGAGAGCTTACTCACCCAAACTCAAGTACTACTTGAGTACTACTCAAGTTTTGGAGATTGAGTTCTTGGGACTATAGGACTTGAACAGGTTTTTCATGACTGAAGAGATGTTAGAGAAGAGTTACTCTCATGTCTTTTAGTCCCTTCAGTTCCTAAAGCAGCTCCTCATTCCTTAGTCTAGCCTGTGGATTCTGTCACTCCTAGCACTCTCTTCTACCTGTTTTTCAGTCCTGACAAGAACCTCCCATTGAGCAAGCTGCAGACTTTCTGATGAGGGCACCTCCTAAGGATCCCCTTACACCACTGTCCAGTTTCCCATCTCCTACTCATTTCTTCACCCATGCTTTAGTGATACTTCTCTCTTGGTTATCTTTCTGCCTTTTGGACTGATCCTTCTTATTCTCCTTTGCAGAAGGTTTATCTGTGTCCTACCTTCTATCTGTGTGTAGCCCCAGAACTCAGTCCTGGTCCCTTTTCTCCATCTTTTCTCCCTGACATCCCTGACACTGTTGGTCTCTCTCTCCTCTTTGACTCATATCTCATTTTTTGAAATAACCCTCCTAGTTTTCCTTCTTCCTATCTGACCGCTATCTCATCCATCTCCTTTGCTGAATCCTCTTCCAGATCATGCCCTCTAAACTGTAGGTAGTCCTTAATGTTCTTTTCTGAACCAAGAGTCTTCTCCCTCTTTTCTACTTTACTTGGCAATTATATCAGTTCCTATGGATTTAATTGCCATCTTTATGCTCATGATTCTCAGATATACCTGTCTTGCCCCAATCTGTCTGGTGACCTCCAGTCTTGCATTTCCAACTGCCTTTTAAACATTCTGAGCTAGACATCCAGTGGATAGCATAAACTCAGCATATCCAAAATTTAATTCATTACCTTTCCCCCTGATGCTGCCACCACTGTGGTACAGGCTCTTATCACTTCACCTTGATTATTTCAATAGCCTGCCAGTGGGTCTGCCTGCCTTAGACTCTCTCCCCATTCCAATCCATCCTCCATTCAGTCAATCATGTCAACACCACCCCCTCCCCCACTTGACAAACTCCCGTGGCTCTTACTGCCTCCAGGAGCAAATACAGAATTCTGCTTGGCATTCATAGCCCTTCATAACCAACCCCCTTCCACCATTCCAGTCTCCATACACCTTACTCTTGTATGTACTCTTAAATCCAGTGACATTGGCTATTCCAGGAATAAAACATTCTATCCCCTGGCTCTAAGCATTCTCTCCTGCTATCTCACCTGCCTGGAACACTCCCTCCTGACTTCCTTGGCTTTCTTCAAGTTCCAGCTACAACCCCATCTTTTATAGGAAGCCTTCTCCAGCCCTTCCAGTGCCTTCTTTTTGTTAGTTATTTCCTATTTAATCCTGGATAGAGCTTGCTCTGTATATATTTGTTTGCATCTTGTCTCCCCCGCTAGATTGTAAACTCCAATGAGGACAGGACTATCTTTTGCCTCTTTTTGTGTCTCCTTTGCTTAGCACAGTGCCTGGCAATAGTGGGTACTTAATAAATACTTATTGATTGATTATATATTCTCTTTCTTGGTTATCTCATATGATCGTATGAATCTATGCAAATAACTCCCAAATAAATCTACCTATTCAGTCTTAATTTCTCAGCTGAACTCCAGTCTCACATCTGTGTGTGCTTGTTTCATATCTCCACCTGGGTGTCTTGGAGGTATCTCAAAATCAATTGATCCAAAACCAAACTCATTGGTTTTTCCCCTTTAACTCAGCCCTCCTGACTTGAGACAGTGAGGTTCCCAAACTAAGAATCATCCTTGACTTGTCATTCTCACCCCATTTGTATACCCAGAACATTGAAAAGTATTATTAATTCTACTTCTTCAAATCAGCACAACCTCCCTGGTCCAGCTACTTAGTATTTCTTACCTGGACTATTATTAAAATGCCATTTATAGGTCAACCCAGAACATGAGTTCTTATGTTTAGGAAGTTTGCATGGTTTCTCATTGCCTTTACAGATTTCTCTTTTTTGGCATTCAAAACTCTCCAGAGGTTGGCTCCAGCCTGTCTTTCCAGACTGATTATACATTATTTTCTCTCAGGTCCTGGATAGTCTGGCCAAACTGTCTTTCCCTGTACATGCCATCCCCTACTCTAATACTTTTGAGCAGGCTCTCCTTCAAGGTTCTATTTCCCTCCCTCCTCACCTGTACCTCTTGGACACCTAGTTCCCTTCAAGGCTTAGTTCAATTTGCCTATTCTTTCATATGGCCTTTCCTAGTTTCTCTCCACTTGTTTGACAACATGTTGTATCCCTCTGGTGGAAAATAAGTTCCTTGAGGGCAGGGACTGCTGCATCTCTCCCCCACACCCCTCCCTCAGCACTGTGCCTTCTACAAAGTAAGTGCTTAATAAATGGCTGATTGATTGATTGATTGACCACCCATCTCTAGTGATCCTCATTAGCCTTGTAGATATGGGATGTGAGAAGTTTGAATTGATGCACTTTGTAGTAAGACTCCCTGTGTCATCAGTGAGGGTGTCATCTTTCACAGGCTTATTTAGCATTTATTGAGCTCCTGGAGAAGGTGCTGCTGCTAAGGAGACCAGTGAGGCTTAAGCTATAGCTGTGGTACTGACAGACTGGATTCAAGTTTTATACAAGCCAGCTTTTCAGATGAGGGGTGGGGCCCCAGTCATTGTGCTGGTATGAATGATAAAGACAGTGTTCTGGCTCCTTGTATTGTTAGGTTCCTGTACTCTATCCTTATGTATTCTGAGTGTAGTATAAGAATAGATTGGTGTTGCTAAAGTCATATTAACTTTTAGCTCACTCACTGGTTCACATGGACACTCTAGGGAAGCAACTGAATTAATTATTTGAGCGACACTAGATAAAATATGGTAAGTCAGATAGTTATTTGGTTCTGCTTGGGTAGCTGGTTTAACCTTTCCTTGGTTTTCCATGTGTTAATCTGCAGAATAGAGAATCCTTACTTCGATATGATATGCTATGCATCCAGTTGAGACTTAGTAATTTGGTGGTAGGAGTTTTACATAAAAATCATTATTCTTTAGGCAGATGACAAAGTAGTGGATTTATTTCCGGATATGAAAATTCAGAATCAAAAATTATCTTTAAAGGACTTTAAGAACATCCAGTGGATTCTTGTAACCACATTAATAAGACTTATGAGTCTTCCCCCAGTCTCCTCCTTCTAATGCACTTTGACCTTTTGGTTACTGAAATCTCCTATTAAATCTGCAAGGCCCGCCACTGCCTGTGCACCAGGGGGCAGAGTTGTGCTGGTTGTAAGAGCCTTCAAACCAATATCATATAACATTTGCTTTAGAATTATTTTGCTGCAGGTACAAACATGTTCAGTGTTCAAGTCATTAATTACTTAGTTCTAATCTGTTCATATTTTGAAGTCTTTAGTCTCTTTTGCTGCCTTGTCCATGTTGTGAATGCTTAGGTTTCTTGCGAGAGTAAAATTGCAGTCTATGAAGAGTTCATCACAGTGTAGCTTTAAAACCTGAGGGATGAATGACTGCTTTTCTGTTAGCATAATAATTTTTCCTCGTCCTTATTTGTTCATGTCACTCTCTTACTCAGACACCTTTAGTAGCTCCCTATTGCCTCTAGAATGAAATTCAAATCTCTCAACTTAACACTTTTGACCCTCCACAATGTTTCTACTTCTCATTTCAGCCTCATTTTATACTATTCCCTTTTCTATGTACTTTTCATTCCATCCAAATTGGATCACTAGCTATTGGCAAAACTTGACAGTACATTTCCTGTTTCTCTGTACCCCATAGGCCACCTCCATGCTAGAATGTACTCATTCATCTTTCTCTTAAACGCCTTGTTTTCCTTTGTGCTCATGTGCTGCCTTGCCTCTGATCTCCTCAGTTACTAGTTATGGATCTCATCCCTCCTTGGAACAGGGACTGTTTTGTTTTTGTGTTTTTATTCTAAGTTTCTAGTGTATCTCATATGTAGTAGGTTTTTAATAAAAGTTTGTTGAATTTAATTGGTGTAGATGGGGCAGAAAGAATCACAGAATCTCCCAGTTGGAGTAAAGCTAAGCCATCATCATAGTCCAGCCCATACCTGCACGGAAATCCCCTTTACAATATCTGTTATGAGTAGTCATTCAGCTTCTACTTGAAGACCTTTGGGGAAGGGGAGTCCACTATCTCCTGAGATGCTTCCTTATACTTTTGGATAGTTCTAATTGCTAGGAAGCTTAACTTTTTATATCTATATATAGATAGATAAATACACATACATATATTTCAATTTATCTCTATATATACACATGTTATATGAGAGAAAAAGTGCACAAGTTTGCACTCACACTTAAAATCAGTTTCCTTGCAACTTCTACATAGAGGCTAAACCCTTAACATACTTAAACACAGTTATATTTGTGGGTCTCCCCTCCCCACCTCCCACCCTTTACTGTAAGCAAATAGTACCTGGTTCATTCAGCTGACCCTCATGGTATTCTTTCCAACATCCTCACCATCCTGACTCCTCTGCCTTCTACTACCTTCTAATTTGGCAAAGGTTTTCCTATAGCATTGTGCCCAGAACTGAACACAATATTCATTGTGGTCTGACCATGGCAAAGTATGATTGGGACTGTCACTTCTTTTATTCCAGACACTATTATGGCTTTTACTGTTACAGTTTAAGATTACATTCAGCTAATTTTGGATGCCATGCCACACTACAAATTTATATCGAATTTGTATTCTACTAAACCTACTCAGTTATTTTTCACATTATCTTGTTTCCCATCTTGTATTTGTAGTTTATAAAACTCAGTTATTTGGATTCAGGTACTTTTGCCCATAAATTCTACTTTAATCCCTCTTACATTTCATCTTCTCAGATTTATCCTAAAGTTCTAGCCTATTGGAATTTTTTGTATTCTTCTCTCATTTAGTACATTTGCTATGCCTCCCAGCTTTGTGTCATCTACAGATTTGATAAGCATGCCATTTATGAATTAATCTGAATTATTGATGAAAATGCTAAATAGCTCAGGTCCAGGGATGCCCTTTTCCCCTAGAAAGCTCTTCAAGTCAATTTCATTCTATTAATGACCTCTCATTAGTTCTTTTTTTAAATTTATTTTAAAAAAATTTTTTAAACAAATGCTTTATTAACTTCTGTTTTACTTCATTCATTTCCACCAGATTTTGAGTTACAATTATTTCCCCCCCCCGTTTTTCCCCTACCCACCACCCCAGAATAGCAGTCCCACAAGGTATCGCTTCCTCCAATCTGCTCTCTCCCATATCTTCTCCCATACCCCCTTCAACTTTTCCATTAGAGGAAGGTGAATCTCTATGTCCCAATGCCTGCACATCTTATCTCCCCATTACAAGCAAAGGAGTATTAATAATAGTATTTATATATGTTTGAAACATTTAATTTTAAGAACTCGAATTTCAGATCCATTCCCTTCCTCCCTTGTCACCCATTCCCTCTGGGAAGATAAGTAATTCAGTATATGTTGTACATGTCTAGCTATGCAAAACATTACCATAGTAGATAGCCTGTACAAGGCTGCTTATAATCCCTCCTACTCATCCCACCCCCCACCTGGTCTATTCCCTACTTGATCCTGTCCCTCTTCTATAGTGGGTACTTCCAACCTCCCCTCCCCCCCAAGAATGCCCTCCTATCCATCATCCCTCCTCTCATCCCCCTTCCCCCTATTCTGCTGCAGGCTGAGATATCCCATTTAGTATGTATGTCATTCTCTCCCTGAACCAAATTCAATGAGAATGTGGTTTTGCCTTTTTGCCTTCCTATTCTTCCCCTCCTCTGCAGCCACTTCCCCTTGCTTCTTCTACATGAGATAGTTTACCCTACCCTGTCTCTCCCCATCTCCTTTTGCCACTTTCCTCTCTCACCTCATAATTTAACCCCTTGAGTATCCTCCCTTCCCAACAAATTCAACCTATGCCCTCTCTCCATGTATAACTGTAAACATATGTACACACATTCACATATGTATTCAAATGACCATACACCCTTCTTCCATTATTTTCATACTGAGAAAGATTTCATCAGTGTAGCAGCAAGCACCCCAATATCCCCAGGGTGACTGCCAACACAGGTTCTTAGAACTGCTTTTCAAAAGGAAAGCAACTCAAAATGGGTTAACAAGCTTACTTTAATCAAACAAACATACATTACCTAGTTCAGGGGAAAAAGGTCAGCACCCCGAACTTCAGAGTTACAGAACTTACAGATCAAACAGACAGGCTTCCAAACTGTCCTACCATTATATCAATACCAAATCACAGTTACCAGAGAGGGAAGCATCAACATCTGGGTTTTCAAAGCCGGGGGGCTCTCAACAACGGCTTCCCAGAGTCTCATCTGGTCAAATCACACAACACTTCTCAAAGTGAGCCCCAAAGCAAAGCCTCTCCTAAGGGTTTATATAGCCTTCTCCTGGCTCAGAGAATGTAACAACCTTCTGGACCCACTGCCCAATCACAAAGTATCAAGGTGTGGGCTTTCCTGAAAAACAAGCCTCCCACCACAGGCTCCAGGTGCACTTAAGCTAGGGGCAGGGAAGATCTTTAAATTTGCATTTCCATTACAATCAGTCATAGTTATTGTTTTTCCATATAGGAATGTAAATAGTTCAACTTTGATAAGTTCCTTTTGATTTCTTTTCCCTGATTACCTTCTCATGCGTCTCTTGCTTCTTGTGTCTGGATGTCAGATTTTCTATTCAATTCTGGTTTTTTCCTCAAGAATGCTTGAAAGTCCTCTATTCCACTGAATGACCATATTTTCCCCTGAAACAAAATACTCAGTTTTGCTGGGTAGGTGACCCTTGGGTTCATTCCCAGCTCTTTTGCCCTCTGGAATATCATATTCCATGCCCTTCGATCCCTCAGTGTAGAAGCTGCCAGGTCCTGGGCTATTCTGATTGTGTTTCCACAATATTGAAATTGTTTCTTCCTGGCTGCTTGTAGTATTTTCTCCTTGATCTGGGGATTCTGGAACCTGGCTATAATATTCCTGGGAGTTTTCTTTTTGGGATCTTTTCCAGGAGGTGATCGGTGGATTCTTTCAACCTCTATTTTGCCCTCTGGATCTAAAACATCAGGGCAGTTTTCCTTGAGAATTTCTTGAAGGGTGATTTCTAGGTTCTTTCTTTGATCATGGCTTTCAGGTAGTCCAATAATTTTTAAATTGTCTCTCCTGGATCATTTTCCAGGTCAGTGGTTTTTCCCATGAGATATTTCACATTGCCTTCTAATCTTTCATTTGTTTGGATCTGCTTAACAGCATCTTGATTTCTCATAAAGTCATTAGCTTCCATTTGCTCCAGTCTAACTCTGAAGGAATGAATCTCCTCAGTGAACTTTTGAGATTCTTTTTCCATCTGGCAAATTCGACTTTTTAAGGCATTCTTCTCCTCATTGCCCTTTTGGGCCTCCTTTGCCATTTGAGTTAGTCTATTTTTTAAGGTGTTGTTTTCCTCAGTCAGGCTGTTGACCCTCATTTCATACTTTTCCTGCATCCTTCTCATTTCTCTTTCCAATTTTTCCTCCACTTCTCTTATTTGATTTTTAAAGTCTTTCTTAAGGTCCTCTATGGCCTGTAACCCACTCATGTTTTCCCCTGGCTTTTGGAGCAGAATTTCTGACCTCACAGCCCTCCTCCTGTTCTATGCTTCAATCTTCTTTGCCCCCAAAGTAGGAGTCTTAAGGTTGCATTTGTCTGTTTATTTTGTTTCCTTTGCTTTTGCATGTTGCCACTTAATTGCTTGACTTTTGGGCTTGTTGCCACAGTATGGCTCTGCCACCAGACAGGGGAACTTTCGTCCCAAACATGTTGGGGGCCAACTTCCATTTCTGGCAAGCTGGAAACCCACCCATGACCTCCACCCCAGATCACAATCCAGATCCAGGGAGATCAAAGCAAGATCGATTACCCCCCAAGACTGATCGCTGGATCTCCCTACAGTTCGCAGGCCAGGAGCTGGAGCTGCCTCTGAAAACTACAGAATGGCATGTCTCCTCAGCGGCTTCTAGCCCCCAGGGGAGGAAGCCAATGTGTTCCCCAAATACTGGTCCCAAAGTCCATAGGGCACTAACCTCTCACTTTGTCCTAGGCATGTCTGTGTTGACCATTCTGGAATCGCCACAGCTGCTGGTGTTCTGGGGTCCCTCCAGGCAGCTGCTGGCCCTGCTGCCCTGGGGCTAAAACTGTGACTCAGGCGCTTGGCTGTGCTTGGCTCCCTGCGCACTTCGCGCTGAGCTGCTGGCTCCCAGAGAGCTGGGCTGGTCGTTCCTGCAGGGCTGCTGGGCTGTCCTCAGTGGGAGGTTAGCTTCTCTGTGTTGTTCTGTGGGTGCTGGGGCTCCAGAAGTTGTTCAGAGTCCCCTTTTACATAGTTTGGAGGTGATCTGGGGGGAGAGTGGCTTGGACGCGCTGTTTCTACTTCACCATCTTGGCTCCACCCTCCTCTTGTAAATCTCAGCGGGCGTGCCCGCTCCAGGCAGCCTCTGCAGTGGAATCCCTCTCATTAGTTCTAAGTCTGAATTTTGCTTAATCATCTTGTCCATTTCTTCCAATATTGTTGACCTGGATAGCATGAAAGACTTTATCATATGCTTTCCTAAATTAGGTTTCCTATGTTTGTAACATTCTTCTGATCTATCAGTTTAGTGACTCTGACAAAAGAGATACGTACTATTACCCCAAGTTTAAAGATAAAACTGAAGCTCGGAGAGATTAGATGACCTATCTAAGATTACACAACTAGTAAGTGGAAGAACCCAGTGCTCTTTACACTGTATTACGCTTTTCTTTTCTCAGTCTGTCTTCCAAAGTAAGAATGTTCTCTTTAAAAAAAAAAAAAAGAATGTTCTCTCTTGCTTTTTTGTGCTCTCTGGTTTCTGCTTAATATTGTGAATTTATATAAAAGTGCTAAGACTTCAAAAACATTCATGGATTAAAGAACCTTGTGATGTAGATAGGATACTAATATTCAGTTATCTCTTGGGAGAAACTGGTTTGGCAAAGTATTTAAATTACTAGTCCCAGCAAAGCCACAGTGATAATCAGCATTAAAATAAGAATTAAGAGATTATACCCTGTTTAAAGGAAATTCTTTGCTGTTCTCAAGCCTCATTAACAATTAGTGAAAAACTGTAAGGACAAAGATTCCCTTCTTGGTAATATCTCCATGGCATTACAGTAGTTCAGGGAATAGTTATATATTCTAGCATCACTGTCAAAAGCCAATATCCTTCAGTGTTTCTCAGAACAGGCTCATTGGGATAATAGTTGTCCTTAAGAAAGTTTGTTTTGCCTTCTATCATCTGCCTTATTGTACCTGAGAGAAGAGTATTTGCTACCAAGATGTCTGATTTCCATAAAAACTATCTCCTTAGTAATAATAGCAGCTTGAATTAGCAGTGTAGTGTAGTGGAAGTAGCCCCAGATTTGTATGATTTTAAGCATTCATTTAACCTCTCTGTGACTGAATTTCCTCATCTGTAAAATTAGAGGTTGTATGATATGATCATTAAAGACCCTTCAATCTCCAGATCCTGTGGTTTTCATGACAGCCTTGTGAGGTTGGCATTTTAAATTGTTCCCATTTGGCAGATAAAAAAATCTCATCCTAAATGCATTAAGGTGTCTCACCCAAGATAATACAACTAGTAAGCAAAAGGTCTAGGACTCAAACCCAGGTCTCCTGACTCCTGGTTTAAATGGGCAGTCTTTCCCACAATTTTTTTGCTATCAGAGAAAAGTTCTTTGGTTCTCTACAGAGAATATACATGCTTTTGTCCCAGGTCATGTGAACAATGGTCATTGTTATTTTTCCTTGACTCATTTCAAAGTGACCCTTCTTGAAGAACTTTTTTTTTATTACAAAGAAGGCTTTGTTCTACAGGAATATGGATGGAAGGAATGCTTTTCTGTAACAGCACTCAGCTCAGAAAACTACAAGCTAATGAACTCCTAATAATTTATTGTGATTAGGTTGAGCTACTGCCTTAAGAAATATTATTCAAACATACTTTAGTCTCATATAAATTCATTTCCCACTGGAAGAATCCAGACTCCCTTAGAGAGCATTTAGTCCAGCCCCTTACCTCAATACTGAATCTATAGTATCCCTAAACAAATAATCATCTAGTCTTTGCTTGAAGACCTCCATCCCTGGAAACTCCTTTATAAACACCTTATCAAGGCATTTAATTCCCCTTGGGGATAGTTCTTACTATAAGGAAGTTCATTCTTATATTGAGCTGAATTACATCACTCTTCCACACACATTTGGACCTAGGGTAGGACAGAATAAGTCTAAGCTTACTCCCTTTCTCCCCTTCATATAGTTAGAGACAAGCCATTTCTCAGCTGTCTCCCTACCCCCTTCACATTTTTTCCGCCTGTTAGTTTTTAAGGAAATGTAATACAGTGATTTTATTTTTTCTTAGTAAATCATCATTGTTTCACATCTTAGAATTGGGTGTCTGTTCCCAGAAGAACCTGATCCCTACTACCCTATTCCCATTTTCCCATTTGTAAATACAGAATTGAGTGTTCTTTTGTCAACCAAGTAAGTAAAGTAGGATCACTCTTTGTGGCCAGTTACTCCTTGGGGTCATAAAAACAATAGGCTTTCAGTATAAATTCTTGCTTATTTGTTGGGTCATGCCATTTGTATCTTTATAGGAAGCCAAAGAATCAAGTAAAGAAAATGATCCGACATTAAATAGTATAAGCGCTAAATGTAGATTCAAGGAAACACTGTCAGTCTGATTAAAACAAAGGTTTTATTACAAAGTTTAATTATTATAATTTTCTAGTAAATGTCCTCTGGCTACAAGTCTGTCTCCTAAAATACCACCATTTGTTTGGCAAGATTCTTAAAATAATAAGTCTCTGTTTTCACAAGACTTGGTTTTATTCTAAACCACTTAGAAAGATGTCAGAACGCTAGAAGCCTACAGACAGAAAATGCCCAGTTTCTCTTGGCCTTTGCATGTTCAGGACAGCTCCAGAGAGACCGGCATAGCCTCTGTAGCTTAAATGCTATTACTAATTGGCACAACACCTGCAATCAATTAGGGAAGCTTCAATTACCTAAACCAAAGCCGCCCACCCAAAGATTAATTTTCTGCTCTATTTCCTATCAAAAACATAGCATATTTCCTCTCTTGTTCTTCCATGAAGTGCAGTGCAGATATTTAAGTTGCATAGTGTTGTTAATTGTATTTGTTCCTTCAGTTCAGCAGCATTTTCCTTTTGATATCACGCCCACGAGTTCTTTCAAAATTAGTCTTTTTTTGTTTTTGTTGCCTTTCAGAAATGCTGAGAGCACAGAGAATAAGACATTAGAAAAACTATCCTTTGAAGGATTCCCCCCACCCCAACTTTTTGGTTGAATGATATAGAAAAGGCTCTATGTTTTGCCTTAAGGGATCCAACTTCTGCTACCTGAAAACCACAAATGATGATAGTTCAATTGCATTCCAGAATTTAATAGCCTTTCTGTGTGGTTTTCTTAATTTTGTTATCTATAACTGTCCCATGACCTTGGCCCTTGAAAGCACAGCTTTTTTTTCCTTCTCTCACTAAAAGTCATATCTTGGTTTGTATTTCTCAGAATTGGAACAAGCCATAAATCGGGCTGGTATTGTCCAAGCAGATGTGCAGCCACCAGGTAAACTCATAAAATTTTTAATTTGCCTAGTAATGGTGGGGTGGATTTTTGCTGTTTAGAAAAGATGTTTTTATTGTCTCATGGACTGTATACTAATTATACTGGATTTATTTCTTAATAACTGCTATTACATAATTGCCAAGGAAAGCTTTAAGATGGACAGTTTGTGAGTGTTTTAACCTTAGATACTTTACATGTTTGCCTCATTCCTGTTTTGAATACTTAAGATGGGCATTAAAAATACAGAAAATTAGATAGATTAAATATGCAGTTGAATATGAAATATCAGTAGATGTTTTGTAGGTTTTACCAAGCACCCATTTATATGCCAACCCAATGGGAAAATATTGTTTACTTCTGGATTATTTTAGTTGATATCAGCTTCTTTGTACAAAAAGCAAAGGACTGTCTTTATAGCCATAGAGTAAGCTACTTTAAGGAAATTTGAATTGTCTGAGACTGAATGATTTCTAGCTTTGTGAATGGCTTATTAACTAAAAGTTTCGTAATTTGTGGCAAAGTTCCTTCTCTCGCAAGGCCAAGATAGCTTTCTTCCTGTTGTGAGGAGATTGTGAAGCCATTTAAGTGTGCCCTAAAGGCTGGCACAGCATTCTAGCTGTCTTAGATTCCTGGATTCCAGCAGAGTGCCTGGGCTGTTTAAAACTGCGTGGAATTGCACAACTGAATTTTGAATGTCATTTTGTTCATTTGAGGTTGGAGGTTTGAAGCTGAAACCTTGTCTTATTGAATACTTTCATATTTTTTCTCCATAGGATTAAAAGTGTGGTCTGATCCATTTGGAAGGAAGTGAAGATACTTGTGTCTGATCTGAATGGGAAAATAAACATCTTTATATCCTCTGTGCTACAACAAATATAGATCATCTCTGTGGAGTGATAGATAATTCAGGAAGACAGAATTTTATAATAGAGTAAATACTAATAGTTTCCACAAATATTAATTCCAAGAATTAACATTAAATTTTTCTGAAGTTTCAAAACACCATTAATGCAAGTTACACTATTTGGAAATTGGGGGCAGGGGGTGAATTTGTTAACTAAACCTCTCCATTCTGGGTAGAAAATATGATTTAAATGTGGGAAGTACAGTGCACTTGGGAAGATCCTTTTGGTGTCTTGTGTGTTGCCATTTCTCAAACAAGATACTGAAATGAAGATTTCAGTAAGCTGCTTCACAGGATGTGAAAATGTCAGAACCAAGAAAACCGTTTTGGACTCTGCCCTGTGCTGTTCATTAACAAGCATAGTCTATCTTAGTCATGTCTTGTTGAAGACTATTTAATTTTTGAATGTAAATATGGAGTAATGTAAACATTAGGTCACATGCTGTAGTGAAAAGTGGAAACTCTTCAGTCGGAGTTCTTTTATTTGAATTTCAACTTTCCTACTTACCAGCTATATGACACTGGGTCTTCTCTAGATCTCAGTTTCTCCACTTGTAAAAACAGGTGAATTGGACAAGATAATCCTATCCCTTCCTGCTCTAACATTCTGTGATTAAGTTACTTTGCATACATGGTGGAAGTAGATGTAGGATTAATACAAGTGTAAATGTGTACATTAAAATCATTTATTTAACTTTGCTATTGTGTGAGCAGCTCTGTTTGAATATTTCCATTGCTAAACAGATTAAATCATACCAGGAAGTCATACTTGGCTTAATAAGTGGTATGACTGGAGTCTGCAAATATTTGTTTTCAAGGGAACATTAAAAAAGTAAATCATAAATGTCCCAGAGGTCTACTGCAGGCATCCATCGTGTCCTGTGGTATACTGCAGTAAAGGTATACAGAAGTCCTATGTACTCCACAAGATAATAGAATTCCTTATTACCTTTGGACACCTGCCTATGAATTCATCAGCACATTAGGACATCTACATTCATCAGTACCAGGAGGTTTCAGCTTAGAACTCAAGTGCAGAATGCCCTGGTGGCTCTTTTTAGGCGACTAGTTATGAAAGGATAGGGGACAGAAGGCAAACAGCTATAGAGACTGTTAGTTCACTCTAAATTACAGCATGCCTTTAACCTCTGTGTATTGGAAGTTAGACAAAGCTTTGATTTTCCAGTGATCATACAGATGAAGTACAGTAGTAGGTCAGAGTGTAGAGAAGAGAAATAAGTTCAATTAGCTATTCTTTCTTGAGGGTTAAGAGTAGAAGACCCCAGCCAATAAAGGGGATTTACAGTAGATCTTAAAGCAATACAAGAAGCTTCCCACTTCCATATAGTCCAACTGCCACCACAGTCCTCACCCCAGTGGGAAAGAGTATATATTCTGAGTTCCCACTCTTGTTTAGAGACTTGACTAGCTATACCTCCCCCAGTTCTGGGTGACTTCTAGGCTTAAAGAAAATTTAAAAGTAGCTCTTCACAATAAGGCTTGGTACTTCTAGATTAAGAAGTTTATAGCTCTCTTCCATTTTCATTAGCTTGGATTCTCTTTTTCCAATCAGTTTACTTACTTTTCTTAAACTTAATTAGCATATCTTCAAACCTAGTTTCTGAGATTCCCATGCCTTGGGAGAAGTGCCTGATCCATATTATAAAATGATTCCTATCTAAAGGAATCATCTCACATTAAAGGTTTCCATGTTACTGATGTTTTCTGCCTGATTCTTGACCTTCCCCACCCCCATTCTCTGCCTTTCTATGACCTCACTATCTTTGAATTCCCAAGATCCACAGTCTTGCTTTCTATATATATCTACCTTCTGCACACTTCTTAGCAAAACCAAGATTAGCAATAGGGAACCCCCTAGGATTCAACAGGGAACACTTTACAGAGGCTCATATGTTTAGTTACTTTCCCTAGCACTTGGATGTTTAGTAATGCTTGAATTAAGTCATCTTTTTGAGTAAAAACTCAAAAAAGCCTGGCCTTTAGGATTGGAGTGGGTTTGGGTTTGTTTCTTTTTTTTAAATCACCTGCATATCCCACTGTATCTCTCATCTAAGAGCTATTCCTTATGGTAAAGAATTTTAAGAGGAAGGGGTACATCCAACATGGTGAGGTAGAATAGGAAATTCTGTGAACTCCCGCCACAGCCACCTCCAGTACCTGTAAAATATGACTTTAAACAAATATTAGAGCTACAAAACCCACAGAGTGACAGAGAAACCTGCCACTGAAGGCAGCCCAGCAGGCCAAGAGGAAGGGTCTCTTGCCCTGAGCTGGAAGCGGAGCACAGTCCCATGTAAGCTATGCTGAGCCTGGGGCAGCTCAGAGCAGACTTCAGGAGAGTGGATCACCAGCAACTGTGGCAACTTCCAGATTTCTTAATCCACAAATGCCAAAGAAAAAGTAAAAGGTCAGTGGGGAATTCTGTTGGAACTGGGTGACAGAAGAGCATGGTCTGGCCCTTCCCCACAAAGCGAGAGGTGGAGGAGTGAAGTATGTAGCTGCCTCTGGAACTCCTGGCCTGCAGATCATAGGGGGACCACATGACAACTCAGAGGGTAATTGCTCCTGTTTTGACCTGCTTGGATCTGGATTGTGGTCTTGGGAGGTGGTCCTGGGGTGTGTGGTGAGTGTACCAGAGCTTGGGGTGGCTGTAGAGAAGGCACCCTCCTCAGACCTCTGACAACATTTGTGAAAACCCCATCGATTTCAGACAAAACTTTCCACTCTGGAAGCAGAGTTCTTCCAAAGAAAGAGCTCAAAAAGTCAAGTAATTGGCTGGCAAGATGAGCAAGCAGAGGAAGCACAGATCATAGAATCCTTTTTGGGGGGACAAAAAGGATCAAAACATGGAACCAGAAGAAGTCAACAAAGGCAAAACTCCTGCATCAAAACCTTCCAAGAAAAATATGAACTGGTTATAGGCCGTGGAGGAACTTTTTTTTTTAGGGCAATTGGGGTTAAGTGACTTGCCCCAGGTCACATGATTAGTTTTTGTGTTAAGTGTCTGAGGCCAAATTTGAACTCAGGTCCTTCTGACTCCGGGGCAAGTGCTCTATTCACTGCGCCACCTAGCTGCCCCCCATATAGGAGCTCAAGAAGTATTTTGAAAATCAGGTAAGAGAAGTGGAAGAAAAATTGGGAAGAGAAATGAGAATGATGCAACAAAATCATGAAAAGAGAGTCAACAACCTGACTGAAGAAAATAGCACCTGAAAAAATAGACTAAAATGGCAAAAGAGGCTCAAAAAACCAATGAGGAAAAGAATGCCTTAAAAAGCCTGAATTTGCCTGATGGAAAAAGAATCTAAAGAGCTCACTGAAAAGAATAAACAGATCCAAACAAATGAAAAAAAAAATAGAAGGCAATGTGAAATATTTCATTGGAAAAACCACTGACCTGGAAAATAGATCCAGGAGAGAGAATTTAAAAATTATTGGACTACCTGAAAGTCATGATAAAAAAAAAAAAAGAACCTAGAAATCATCCTTCAAGAAATTCTCAAGGAAAATTACCCTGATATTCTAGAGCCAGAGGGCAAAATAGAAATGGAAAGAATTCACCAATCATCTCTTGAAAAAGATCCCCAAAAGAAAACTCCTAGGAATATTATAGCCAAATTCCAGAGTTCCCATGTCAAGGAGAAAGTATTACAAGCAGCCAGGAAGAAACAATTTGAGTATTGTGGAAACAATCAGGATAACAGGAGGGATTGAAGATCTTGGAATATGATATTCTGGAGGTCAAAGGAGCTAGGATTAAAACCAAGAATCACTTACTCAGCAAAACTAAATACAATGCTTCGGGGGAAAATATGATCATTCATTGAAATAGAGGACTTTCAAGCATTCTTGATGAAAAAACCAGAGCTGAACAGGAAAATTGGCTTTCAAATACAAGAATCATGAGAAGGTAAACAGGAAAAAGAAATCATAAGAAACTTATTAAAATTGAACTATTTACATGTATGTGTACATAGAAAACAGGATCAGTTGAATAGGAAGGGATGATATCTAAAAAAATTTAAAAGAGGTGAGAGGTACATAATGAGAGAAGGAGATAGGGAGAGTTAGGATAGGGTAAATTATCTCATAAAAGAGGCAAGAGAAAACTGTTGCAATGGAGGGGAAGAACAGGAAGACAAAAGGGAATGGGTCAACCATACTCTCATTGAATTTGGCTTGGGGAGGGAATAACCTACACACTCAATTGGGTATCTTACCCTACAGGAAAGTAGGGGGGAAGAGGATAAGAGGGGGGATGATAGAAGGGAGGGCAGATTGGGCAGGGAGGATAGTTAGAAGCACACACTTAAATTGCTTATCTTCCTAGTGGGGGTGGGTGAGGAGGGAAGAAGGGAAAGAATCTGGAAATCAAAGTTTTAGAAACAAATGTTAAAAAGTTTTTTAAACTGTTTTTTACATGCAAAAAAGATTTTAAGAGAAGGGGAAGTAAATTTAGCAAAATTAACCAATGTATTAAAAGTGTCTTGCATTATATGCAGTATTCTATACCTGTAGATTTCCATATCTGCAAAGAAGCAGCAGGAGGTGATTTCACATCTCTTTTTTGGGGGGTATTTTCACATTTACTTTTGTTATTTCCATTTCTGGTTTAGTAATTTTGTATATCACTTTTCCTAATTCTGCTTACTTCACTTTATACTGATCTTTACACAATTCTTTGTATTCATCATATTCAAACAGCATACTAACATTCCAGTATGTTCATTTACCACATTTTGTTTAGCCATTCTTCAGTTGATGGATATTGTTTGTTCTTGGTATAGAAAAAGTACTGCTATAAACATTTTGCTTTAGATGAAGCTTTACTTTTGTCACTTTCTTCCTTGGGAGTATTTGCCTAGCAGTGGAGTCTCTGGTGATTTGTAGCCTTGGGAGTGGAATTTTCCCATCTTACTTAGGATACACAAATACCTTGTTCCATCCTTGATCCTTGCTCCATCCATCCTGCCTTCCCAACCTGTTACCAAACTCAGCTCTTGCCCAGGATAATAGCCTGATAGCACCTTATAGAAAATCTCTTATTTATTTTAACAAGTTTTTAGTTCTTTTTTTATATATATGAGGAAATTGAAGCACAGAGCAGGCCAGGGATTGGATTAAGTTCTTTGAATGCTCTGATTTATGGTTTCAGTCTCAGCCACTGGGGTGATCTGCCTCCTGCAAATGGGAGATGAAAGTTAATATACTGGCTAGATTCCAACTAGAAGTTACTATTGTTTGCTCCCAAGGAGAGGTAAGATCAATGCCTAATATATTAAGGGAATTCAACAAATATTTTTTAAAAAGTATAATAATTGAATTTGCCTGAGGATGTCCTGGAGCTACTCTGGCCTCCAGATGATGTAACAAGAAAGGGAGAGATGCTAAGAACATGACCCTAGGGCTCCTACCAATGATATCCCTACTACTATGATATCACTACTAGGTCTAATAATAATAAATAACCTGTACACAGCTCTATGTCCCAGGGCCCTGTGCTAAAAGCAAAAGGAAAAAAATACATATGTACAGAAATATTGATAGCACCTCTCTTTGCAGGGGCAAAGAATTGGAAACTGAAGAGGGATACCCATCAAGATAATTGGCTGAAGAATTTATGGTATATAAATGTGATAGAACACTATTGAACTGTAAGAAATGAAGGGAATAGTTTCAGAGAAACCTGGAAAGACTGAAATTGATGCAGAGTAAAGTGAGCAAAGCTAGAAGAAGAATTTAAACACAGTGACAATGTAAAGACCCTCAGCTTTGAAAGACAACAGGAACTCTGATCCACCCAGTGACTGACTACAGTTCCAGAAGACTCATGAAATAGATTAAGCACTTCCCTATAGGTGATGGACTCAGTACAGATTGAGATGAGTGTGTGTTTTTGTTATAGGGATTTTGTTTTTCCTGCTTTCCCAAAGGGGTGGTGAGCAGGAGGAAGAAGATCTTTTTTTAAAAAAATAAAAATATCCCAACTACTGGGTAGCACCCTATGCTTATTCACTGTATCCCACTTTACCTTGGAGTAACAGAGGTAAAGGGAAAAAATCATCAGTTTTGTGCAGAAATACTTCCTGCATAAACTGAACTGACTTCATTCTGCTTACGTGAGAATTTGTAAAGCAGCATTGTCTACTTCATACAATGAATCAGATTTAAGTTATCCTATGCATCAGTCAGTTCCAAAAGATTCAATAGAATGTCCGCAGGTGTTAGCAGGTCTCCTGACTTTCAGAGGATCTTCAAAAAGGTTTCATTGACATCTTTTGTTTTCATGCCCTTCATTTCTGTGTAGAGCACAGTCCAGTATTTATCCCCACCCTGACCCCCACTCTCCCAGAAACTGAACAAAGAAAACAAGTTGAGAAAACCAAATGACAATAGTGACCTTGTCTGGCTGTGCGGCATTTAGCCATTGCCTTCCCATCACTGCCAAAAGGTAGAGGTAAGTGTGATTTTCTGTTCTCCTGAGCCAAGATTAGTCAGCTTCCTCTTAGCGTTCTTTCCATTTCCATTGTTATAGTCATATAAATTCTTCTGGTTTTAATTAATTTGCTCAGCGCCAGTTCATGTAAATCTTCCCCTGTTATTCTGAATTCCTCATGTCATCTTGCACAATCATTCCATTTCATTGGTGTTATAGTTTGTTCATCTATTCCCTAATCAGTGGGCACTCACTTTGTTTCTAGTTCTTAGCTACCATAAAAAAGTGTTGCTGTGAACATTTTGGTTTATAGTGGCCCTTTGTGTGTTTATACCTTCAGAGCATATACCCAGGAATGACTCTAGGGTGTGACTGATTTCATTGCTTTTTTCACATAGGTCTCCCACTTTCTTTTAGTAGAGGGACTCTGTAGTAACTTTGGTCTGCTAAATTACAGTGAAACCTTCAAAGGCTATTTAAGTGTATAGGTCTGCTTGCCCCTACACTAAAGGGCTCCAAATTGCCTTGCATTTTGAGTTCTTATGTCCATTGTTTTTTCTTTCTCCTTTCAAAAGGTTCAGGATGGCACAATGGATAATGCTGGACTTGGCAACAGGAAGACCTAAGTTCCAATTCTACCTTAAGCTGTTTATCTGTGGCAGCACCACCCACCAGGTTTAGCATGAAACTGGGGAATCTCCTCTTCAGCAGCTTAGAGACTGCCCTCCCTCCAGTTAATATTAGCACCTATCCCACAGGCATGTTGTAAAGCCTGAAGGAAATAATGATCATGAAGCACTTGTTAAACCTTAAAGCAATAGACAAAGTTAGCAATTACTACTGATCCCACTTGTCTTCAGTGTGCCTACCTCCTTACATTGGTTTTCCCATTTTGTCTCTGTTGCCCTTGGGAGTCAAATAAACAAATTTGTTGGAATTACATGTAAAATTGACTCTCATTTGTAGTCTTATTTATGGGATTCTTAATCTGGGGTTTGTTTTTTTAAATATTTTAATCAATATTTTTGTGTGGTGTTGGGTTGGGTTTTTTTGTAATTTACATATTTTATACATTTAATATCACTATTCAAAGAAGTCTGACAGCTAGGTGATGCCATGGATAGAGTGCTCGGCCTGGAATCAGAAAGACTCATCTTCATGAGTTCAAATCTAGCTACATGACCCTGGGCAAGTCACTTAACCTTTTTGCCTCAGTTTCCTCATCTGTAAAATGAGTCGGGAGGAGGAAATTGCAAACCACTCCAGTATCTTTGCCAAGAAAACCCCAAATGGGACACAAAGAGTTGGACATGACTGAAAAAAATGAATAAACAACAACAACGTTTCTAGGAAGAGAGCCATAGGCTTCGTCAGATGAGGAAACTTAGTCCCAGAGAAAAATAGTCACATCTAGGGTCACACACCAGTAAATGTGTATGGTGAAATTTGAAAATGACTTATTTCCAATCCCATACTTTGCCCATACATATAGCACAGGGTGAGCATAAAGACTAAATTTATAATGCTATATAAATTGTAGAATTTTCTGGAGCTTTTTTTCCCTTCAGAAAGGAATCACCTATAGCAGTCTTATGTTAATCTTTGAATTGACCTTTTATTTATTCCTACCCCCTCCCCCTTGCAATTTCTAATAAATATTAAAAAAAAAACAGCTATTTTGGAGGAAGCTATTTACTTAAGGCAGATGTGGAATCAATTTGGGCAAATGTGCATTACCAGCTTTCATACTTTCCCACTTAACTAAATATACTCTGCCTCATAAACTCAAAACTGTATTGGGTAAACATAGACAAAGGGCTTGACCTTACTGGTTCAAATGAAAATGGTGAGGGGCATACTCCCTTAAGAAGCCATAATAAAAATAATTATTTAGAAAAAATAGATACCTAATGTCCAGTTTTCAGATTGCTGGAAAATAGTTGCTTTGGTGCTATATTTTTGAGTAAATGCAATTATTTTCTAAATGACTAGTTTATTTTTAATGTCCTTTTTCTGTTTGACAGCTAGCATTGATGTCTATGAGTGGGGAAAATTCATAAAAATGCTCAATATAACATTCTGTTTGTGTGATAGTGGAATTGGAATTTAATTTTTAATAGTTCCTGCCCTCTGAAAGTTGATTTTTCAACTTTGGAGAAAGCAATCTAGATGATAGGCTAGGTGTCCCAAGACCTGGATTCTGCTTAACCAATTTTTGCAGGCTATAAATTGTGAGCCATAGCTAGTCTTACTAGTCTTTTTAAAAAAAAATTAGCTCTTTGGAGGGGGCAGGGCAATTGGGGTCAAGTGACTTGCCCAAGGTCATACAACTAGTAAGTGTTAAGTGTCTGAGGCCAGATTTGAACTCAGGTCCTCCTGACTCCAGAGCTGGTGCTCTATTCACTGTACTACCTAGCCACCCCTATTCTTACTAGTCTTAAAGCAATCACAATTTTCTCCATCACAGGTTGACATAAGAAATTAAATGGGAACTTTTGGGGAGTTTTGTGGAAGCCATAGACATAAAGGCCAACAGACAACAGAGAAAAAAATTTAAAACTCAGAAATGCATAAAATATATGCATGATATTGTATAATATCAACATATTTTATCTTTTAATACCAAAATAATTCAGACTTCTTCTCTGGTATGAAAAAAAATTTATGTAGATTTTCCAGATCATGAGCGTGGGGTTGGGGATGGGGAGGTGTGGTACCAATGCAATATTCACAGCACCAAGGGTGACTCTAAATATGCTGGCATAGTGCTGAATCCCAAAATGTAATAGACTCTCCATATAGAAGACAGAAGCAAAACATTTATTCAGACACCAGAAAACCGAATCCCAAAACCAGAAAGCCATATCCATCATAGTAACAAAGAAATGAATAAGCCATAACAGCCCAGAGAGCCTCAGCATCCTTTAGCCTTCCCACAAACCAACATTTACTCACAAGCCTAACTATCTCCCTCAGGTTCATCCTCTCCTCCCTTCATTCTTTAAATGCTCTGACTTCTAGCTTCCTGTCGGCTCTGCTCCACCCTTCAGCAAACTCCTCCCATCACAGGTTCCATGTGATTATATTCAAACTATTAGTGGGTAGGGTACATCTTTGAAGTAGGGAAGGTCTTCAAATTCCCTTAGGCTTATTAAGGGGCAGGTAAGATCTTCAAATTCCACTTATCATTACAGGAGGATTGCTAACTTTGTTTATTGCTTCAAGGTTTGCAAAGTGCTTTGTGAACATTATTCCACACTGTGGAAGAGACGGCGGTATTTAGATGCATTGTAGGATCAAATAACTTAGCATGATAAAAGCACAGAATTGGTCATTAAGAAATTTGGTTTCATCCCAGTTCTGGTAACACATATGACCTTGGGCAAGTCACTTAATCTGTCTGGGCCTCACTTTCTTCATTGGTGAAAAGCCTGGGTCAGATTAGTTAATCTCTAAGAAGATCACTTTTGACTCGTATGTTTTATCAAACAGCGTCAGAGTTTTCATATTAATATTTTCATTTCCCTAAAGTGTAATTTCAGACCCTAGTAATTACTAGGGTCTAATTACTTGTCCATATCTGAACAAGGGGGCTCTCAAGATGAGGAGCTATACAAAACATAAGTATAGCATAGTTTTTGCCCTTTAGAAACTTCCATCCTCATGTTCTTTTCTCCTACGACATTGTAAGACACTTGTCACGTAAGAAAGATATTTTTTGTTAGTTTTGGTTTAGCTTCTGCTTTTCTTATTTTTCTTCTTTGTTTAAGTTGATTGATGTGATTCATATCTGATCAATCAAATATTTGTGCTTTGGGGTATACAAAGAAGACAAACCCCTACTGGCAAGGAAATTATTATCTAGTAGTGGAAACAAGACATAAAACACATGAAAAATTAAATAGGCAAGACAAGACAAGACCATGGGAGATGTCCCAAGGCACCATGATTAATACATTATAATTAACAATCATTGAATGTAAGGCACTGTATTAGGTACAGGGATATAAAGAGGCTCTGCTGTCACAAGAGTTTACAGTCTTGTTTGTGGCTATAGGACCTACATAAAAATTCCGTGATGAATAGTTCCATCTTTGTTACATTATCATCTTGAAATTCAACATGCCAAAAATGAAAAGAAAAACCTCAGCTTCTCACCTTTCTCCCCAAACCAGTTTCCCTTCCTTTATTTATACTTGTGGCAATATTATTCTCCTAGTCACTTGGGCCAAAATCTTCAGAAATCAACCTTGCCTTCATCTCTGCTCACTTCTAATCTCACAGACTTTTGTACTTCTGTATTCTTGGCAAATTTTGTTTTATATACTCAGCAAATTTTGTATGATAGAGTCATCATTTGTGTACCTGGCTTATTATCCTTGTTAAATGAAGATTCTTGAAGAAAGAATCCAAATCATTCTCTTTTTCTTTAATGTTCTACTACCTATCGAGCATTTGTTAAGCACTTAATTATGTGCCAGGAGCTATGATAAGTTTTGGAAATACAAAGAAAAAAGCAAAAACAGCCCCTGCCTTCAAGGAACTTGCATTCTAATGCAGAAGATAACATGTTCATAAATGTTATAGAGCTGGCCCTGGCATTGGGTATATAGGTCTCTTGTTCAATCTCTGGCTGTGTGGCTCTGGGCAGGCTAATTTCTCAGTTCACCAGCCACAGGCTCTAAGTTGCAGAGAAGGTGCCAATGTGCAGTGTCAGAGGGAGTTCCCATACTAATCAAATCACAGTTCCAATCTCATCCCATTTATATCATGTTTTAAAGTTTACAAAAAGAATATTTTGAAAATGTGACTATTATCATAATCTCCATTTGATGGATTAAGTAATTTGAGGTCAGAAAGGTAAAATCATTGGTCTGGGGGTCACACAGATAATAAATTCGAGAATCTGAATTTGAGCTGAGGTTATCCCAAGGCCAGCATGATCTTTCTACTACATCTGTCAGGTTGTGACATTATCAGCCTATGCAGGGAAAGGAGCCAGTAATATGCTACTTATGGAAGAAAGTAATACATGAGTAATATATCTCAGATTTTCATTTGACTTTATACATTTACAAAATGTGATCATAAAGTACTTGACTTAACACACACATCAGAATTACACTTCTAAATGTTTTTTAAAGCAATTGTTAAAACTTTTAAATTTGATTACTTACCTGGGCTTTGAGTAAAACCCTTGTAGTCTCTCCACCCATACTTTCTGTACTGTTTGAGAGAGAGGCAAGTCCCATGCATATCTGCCTTTAACATAGAGCTCTGCCTTTGGGCACCTCCAGGTATTTATTTTTAAATGGTATGCTCTCATTCTCAGAACTTTCTACCTTATGTTTCAGTCAAGCCACCAAAGTCCTTGGCATTGTCAAATGGTTCAGCATCAGGAACTAACATGATTTTGTCTGTGTAGAGATGTTACCATTTGCTTTTATGCTGCACCTAAGGACCATGGCACCTATCCATCTGGCTTGCATTTATTTATTTATTTATTTGTTCATTCATTCATTTATTTGCATTTTGGAGGGGGTAAAGCTGGGGAATTGGGGTTAAGGGACTTGCCCAAGGTCACACAACTAATAAGTTTTAAGGGACCGAGGCTGGATTTGAACTCAGGTCCTCCTGACTCCAGGGCTGATGCTCTATTCACTGCCTCACCTAGCTGCCCTATCCATCTGACTTGTAGCTGATGGCTTCCATAAGTGCTGTTTCCCTAGTTGTGCTCCTTGAGGGAATCTTTTCTGAGTACTGGTGCCTTGCCCATACAAAGTGCTTAATAAATACTTTTTCTATTCATTCATTCAAATCCTGCTTAGTGGATTGACTAACATATCCTTGATTAAAATAGGATCAAAGCTTAGTTTTAGAGAAACCTGGGAAGACTCATATGAACCGAGGCAAGGTGAAGTGAGCAGAGCCAAAACCATTTATAGACTAACAACATTGCTGTAAAGATAAGCCACCTGGAAAAACTGTAAAAGTCTGATCCATGGCATAATGGCATAACCAATCCCTACACCAGAAGGCCAGAGATGAAGTATGCTACCCACCTCGTAACAGAGAGATAACAGACTACAAAATAAGGTAGATATTTTTAGATACAACCAACGCAGGAATTAGCTTTGCTTGACTATGCATACTTGTTAAAAGGGTTTTGTTTTTCCTTTTTCTTTTTTTTCCATTGAGGAGGAAGATAGAAGAGAGAAAAAAAGTTTTTGTTTATTGAAAAAATAAAATTAAATGGGTGCTCAGGAGCCCTAAACAGCCTAATACTGGAGCCCTAATGCCTTCAAGAGATGGGATATTTTCTTAAGAGAAATGTCAAAATGAAGAAATCAGGGACCAAAGGAGTAAAAGATCCTAGATTTTTTTTTGGGGGGGGGAGGGGTAAGGGAGGAGGAATTAGGGTTAAGTGACTTGCCTAGGGTCAGACAACTAGTAAGTGTCAGAGCTGGGATTTGAACTCAGGTCTTCCTCACTCTAGGACTAGTGCTTTATCCACTGAGCCACATCCCTGCCCCAATAGATGCCAGATTATTCAAAAGGAAGGTAGAATAGATAGATTTAATACCTTTTTAGAGCAGAGATTTCATTGGTCAAGAAAACTCCCAATGAAGGAATTCCCTCTACCAACATAAACTACTCTTCAATTTATGTAGTCTCAAGATTGTGTGGGGCCCTAAGAGATTAAATGAGCTGCCCAGGGTCTTGCTGGCAAATATGTCTCAGAAGCAGACTTTGAACCTATATCTTCCTGACTCAGAGGCCAGCACTTTCCCATTGAGCCACCCTTCTTCTGAGAGACATACATACATACATACATACATACATATAATATATGCAGTAGAACATATTTAAAGACTGAGAATGAGAGTTGTCTACTCTGTAACTGTGACTGTTAGGGAGCTAGGAGGAGAAAACCACAACCTCCTGGGGCTGCCCGTTCCTCTTAGGGATGGCTAATTAATACAAAGTCTTTCCATCAAATCAAATCCCACAATTTCTCCCCATTGCTTGCTCTGCCCTTTGGGACCCAGAAGAATATGTCTAAGCTCTTTTCCACATAACAGCCCTTCAAACACTTTTTAAAAGGCAGTTATCTTCCTTAAGTCTCCCCTTATCCAAGTTAAACATCCCTACTTTGTCCAACTGATCTTCAAATGTCATGGTTTTCAGCCTCATCGTGATTCTGATCACCCTCCTGTGGATGTGTTTCAGCTTATTAATGTCCTTTCTCCAATTAGGTGCCCAGAGCTGAACATGATACTCCAGAAGTCGTGTGATTAGCTGGATTATCACTTTTCTCATTTTGGATACTAAAGCCGCTCATAATTTGGCCAAAGATTGCATTAACTTTTCTTGGCTGCAATGTCACACTGTTGATCCCGACCTGCAAAAGCAGGACCAGCAAACTGGAAAGGATATAGGCAAGGGTAAGAGGAGGAAGTCTCGCCAAGCAGGTGGAGTAGCTGAAGAATTTGTCAACAAATGACATATTAGGGTCGAAGTAGGTGAGTAGTTGGGATCAGAGAGGTCTATGCCGTACAACTGGATATCTCATTTGGATGTGGAGAATAACATCAGTAGGGTCTGGTGGCAGATATCCAAGCAAGCAGACTGTTGGCATCAGGAAATCCTGGCAGCAGGTAAGTACCCTGGCAGATCAATAAAAGCACCTGGGTAGGATCATGGCAGGTAGAAAACTAGGTTAACATTAGTGAGGTTAATATTTTTGTCTTTTGGCAATTATTTATGAATTCTTCATGCCCCAGCATACTATCCTTTTTTACAAAGGTATCATGTGATGTTGAAAAATACAAACTAATTAAACTCTATTCACTGCCTAAAGTCCAGGTCTCCCCACCCCCATTTGTGAAGTTATTTACATAAAGAGGGAGGGGAATGAGTTGATCCCTGACCCATTGATTTCCCCTAGCACAGGATGTAATCACAGATAATTAGGTGCTAAACTAAGTGTAAGATGGATGTAATCATACTTCATAAAGGGATAGCACAGTTGTTAACACATTAATACCTCATTACCTATGATTATCTCCTAGGCTGGGGGAAATCAGCTGATAAGGGTCCAACTCCCACCTTTACAACTATAATAAATATATGGACTTTTCTGGCACTGGGGAAGGCACTCAAAAGAATAATACTTAAGTTTTCCCAAGTCACTGGAGAGCTATCCAGAACTGGGAACGTGTATAAATATATACTCAAGCACCCTGGCTGATTTGCTAGGAATAGCAAATATTTGACTGAGGGGGAGGATTGTGAGAGGGAGTTGCTCTCAATGATCTCTCACCAGCAAACCAGGATATAATCATAGAATGCCTGAAGGGCGGAGGGAGGAGGCCGGGAGAAAGATGGGCTGTTCCTTCATAGCATTTGAAAGACAGCTGAGCAGTTTGAGTTTCAGTAAAGATGTATCCTGTAGGGAGCAGAGATATGCCCCTTCCCTGGAGATACAAACACAGAGAAGCAGCATTCTGGCAGGAAATGGCTTCTAGGTAGACAGCAGAGAAGAGAGTCAACTAGGTATTCAAGAGAAAACTAGCTATAGCAGACAATTTGCCAAGCTGCAGAGGGGAGCAGACCTAGGTTGCCTAACTAAAGAGATCACACAACTGTCTTGACAGAATTTAATAAATGTAAACTGAGGTACAGAGTTCTGAACTGTATGAGTTTATTACCAGAGTGTGGACCTGTTAACAAAGTGGGTGAAATGGCTACCTCAGGCCAATGACCCAGAGGATGAGGTGCAGCTCCTTTTTATGAGTATAGAACAAAGAACAGAACTGAGAAGGTAATAATGCAGTTGGTTACAGAGTTGGCAGTGTCATGGGGATGAAGACAAAATGATTGATTAGAAATTGGGAATGAGGGGCTAGTGACATTCCCCTCCTTTCCTCCCGTGACTAAGAAATGTTCATTGTTTGAGTCCACCTGCAAG